>JAWQFJ010002706.1:0-2500 GCA_034096865.1 Theodoxus fluviatilis | reverse complement strand
CTTCAGGAAGACGAGGCAGCCACACACAGGACTGCAGCAAGAGCTGTTGCAAGGCAAGAAACAAAGGGACATCACTGTCAAGGAGACGAGACAGGGCAGACGCGAGTCTCCAATTGCACGTACTGCTTTTGCAAGGCAAGAAGCATGGGCACCTTCCCTTCAGGAAGACGAGATAGACACACACAGGCCTCCAGCAAAAGTCCTTGCAAAACCGGAAAGAGAGGGACCTTGCCTTCAGGAAGGCGAGATAGACACACACAGGCTTCCAGCAAAAGCCCTTGCAAAACCGGAAAGAGAGGGACCTTGCCTTCAGGAAGGCGAGATAGACACACACAGGCTTCCAGCAAAAGCCCTTGCAAAACCGGAAAGAGAGGGACCTTGCCTTCAGGAAGGCGAGATAGACACACACAGGCTTCCAGCAAAAGCCCTTGCAAAACCGGAAAGAGAGGGACCTTGCCTTCAGGAAGACGAGATAAATGGATGCAGGACTGCAGCAATGTTCCTTGCAAGACAAGAAACAGAGACACCTCACTTTCAGGAAGACGAGACAGACCAACGCCAGACTGCAACGAAAGTCTTTACATTTGCAAGAAACACTTTATCTTCAGGCAAAACGACTCAGGGCTGCAGCAAAAGTCCTTACCATGCAAGAAACAGAGACACCTTACCTTAAGACACAACGACGCAGAAATGCAGCAAAAGTCCTTACCATGCAAGAAACAGAGACACCTTACCTTAAGACAGAACGACGCAGAAATGCAGCAAAAGCCCTTACCAAGCAAGAAACAGAGACACCTTACCTTAAGACACAACGACGCAGGAATGCAGCAAAAGTCCTTACCATGCAAGAAACAGAGACACCTTACCTTAAGACACAACGACGCAGGAATGCAGCAAAAGTCCTTACCATGCAAGAAACAGAGACACCTTACCTTAAGACACAACGACGCAGGAATGCAGCAAAAGTCCTTACCATGCAAGAAACAGAGACACCTTACCTTAAGACACAACGACGCAGGAATGCAGCAAAAGTCCTTACCATGCAAGAAACAGAGACACCTTACCTTAAGACAGAACGACGCAGGAATGCAGCAAAAGCCCTTACCATGCAAGAAACAGAGACACCTTACCTTAAGACAGAACGACGCAGGAATGCAGCAAAAGCCCTTACCATGCAAGAAACAGAGACACCTTACCTTAAGACAGAACGACGCAGGAATGCAGCAAAAGCCCTTACCATACAAGAAACAGAGACACCTTACCTTAAGACAGAACGACGCAGGAATGCAGCAAAAGTCCATACCATGCAAGAAACAGAGACACCTTACCTTAAGACAGAACGACGCAGGAATGCAGCAAAAGTCCATACCATGCAAGAAACAGAGACACCTTACCTTAAGACAGAACGACGCAGGATTGCAGCAAAAGCCCTTACCATGCAAGAAACAGAGACACCTTACCTTAAGACAGAACGACGCAGGAATGCAGCAAAAGCCCTTACCATGCAAGAAACAGAGACACCTTACCTTAAGACAGAACGACGCAGGAATGCAACGAAAGTCCTTACTATGAAAGAAACAGAGACACTTTACCTTCAGGCAGAACGGGTCAGGGCTGCAGTTAAAGTTCTTACCATCAAGAAACAGAGACACCTTACCTTAAGACACAACGACGCAGGATTGCAGCAAAAGTCCTTACCATGCAAGAAACAGAGACACCTTACCTTAAGACAGAGCGACGCAGGAATGCAGCAAAAGCCCTTACCATGCAAGAAACAGAGACACCTTACCTTCAGACAGAACGACGCAGGAATGCAACGAAAGTCCTTACCATGCAAGAAACAGAGACACCTTACCTTAAGACAGAGCGACGCAGGAATGCAGCAAAAGTCCATACCATGCAAGAAACAGAGACACCTTACCTTCAGACAGAATGACGCAGGACTGCAACGAAAGTCCTTACTATGTGCAAGAAACAGAGACACCTTACCTTAAGACAGAACGACGCAGGAATGCAGCAAAAGTCCTTACCATGCAAGAAACAGAGACACCTTACCTTAAGACACAACGACGCAGGAATGCAGCAAAAGTCCTTACCATGCAAGAAACAGAGACATCTTACCCTCAGACAGAGCGACGCAGGATTGCAGCAAAAGGCCTTGCAAGACAAGACGCAGAGGCACCTTACCTTCAGGGAGACGAGACAGACACACACAGGACTCAGACTTGATAGAGAGGGCGTTGCAGACTTGTGAATGCCGTTGTCCACAGACTTGAAGTCCCAAGCGGGCCGAGTACCTCCACTATCGTTCTTTCCTTGATTGGGAGGCTTGTCTTTCACCCTCTCCTCGCTAATGCCTGGCATTCTGAGAGTTGATCGAGAGCTATGTGGTCCCCCTTGATATGAGCACATGAACCCTCGATGGCGAAAATTTCACACGCGCCTTATACAGTAATATGTAGATTTTTCCTCCAAAATATTTGTCATCGAAACAGTTTTT
>JAWQFJ010002705.1:25000-36791 GCA_034096865.1 Theodoxus fluviatilis | reverse complement strand
TGAGGCTGTCTTATGTGAGTTGAGTGAGAGTCTGGCTTCTTAGTCTTTATTATGGGGAGTCGGAGGATGTCTTCGTATTATTGATTCGTCTGCGATTAATGATTAGTTATTATTCTTCGTAGTGTGCGTATGCTTTCTATATTATTCATTTCTCTTATGATTATTCTTGCTTCTCTCTTTTCTTTCTCTCTTCTTCTTCTTTTCTTCTCTTCGTCTTTTTCTTCTTCTTTCTGTCCTGTTCTTCTCTTCTTCTTCTTTCCTTCTTCTTCCTTTCTTTTCTTCTTCTTCTCTTCTTCTTCTCTTTTCCTTCTTTCTTCTTCTTCTTCTTTCTTCTTCTTCTCCTTTTCTTCCTTTTCTTTCTTCTTCTTTGTTTCTTTGTTCTTCTTCTCCTTTTCTTTCTTCTTCTTTGTTTCTTTGTTCTTCTTCTCCTTTTCTTTCTTTTTCTTCTTTTCTTTCTTCTTCTTCTTTTTCTCTTTCTTCTTTCTTCGTTTTCTTTTCTTCTTCTTTTTCCTTCTTCTTTTCTTTCTTCTTCTTCTTTTCTTTCTTTCTTCTTCTTCTTTTCTTTCTTTCTTCTTCTTCTTTTCTTTCTTTCTTCTTCTTCTTTTCTGTCTTCTTCTTTTCTTTCTTCTTCTTCTTCTTTTCTTTTTCTTCTTTCTTTCTTTCTTCTCTCTTCTTTCTTCTTCTTCTTATCTCTTCTTCTTTCTTTCTTCTTCTTTTTCCTCTTCTTCTTTCCTTTCTTTTCCCTTCTTCTTTTTTCTTCTTTCTTCTTATTCCTTTTTCTTCTTCTCTCTTCTTCTTTCTTCTTCTTTCTTTCTGTCTTCTTTCTTTCCTTCTTTTTCTTCTTTTTCTTCTTTCTGCTTTTTTTCTTCCTTCTTCTTCTTCTTCTTCTTCTTCTTCTTCTTCTTCTTCTTTCTTTTTCTTCTTCTTCTTCTTCTTTCTTCTTCTTCTTTCTCTCTGTCTTTCTTTCTTTCTTCTTCTTTCTTCTTCTCTTTTCCTCTCTTCTGCTTTCTTCTTCCCGTTTTCTTCGGTCTCTCCCTGCTTCCTTGCACATAACTTTCTTTCTGCACACGTCTCATATAAATGCCTTACTTAGCCTACTCCTTCTTCTTGTCTTTACTTCTTTCTCTTGCTTCACATCTCTTCTCTCTCTCCTCTCCTCTCTTCTCTCTCTCTCTCTCTCTCTCTCTCTCTCCATGTATATAATTATTTGTGCTTCATTTACAGCAATACTTATCAAAACATGGGAATGAGCAAATGACAAATCACCAGGAATCTTATTAAGGCTTATGAAGCACACAAATCATGTTGGGAAAATAAACAAACCAAGGAACCACTATGAAATTCTCACAGGTGTTACATACAAGTCCACCAGTTCACTAATATTTGGTCTCTACTAAGAAGCCCACCAGTCTTACATGTACTGTGTTGTGTGGTTCAAATATATTATGTAAACTTGTCTTTCCATCACCAGGTATGGGACTACCAAAGCATAAGTCTAAAGTCTACACAAGCTTACTGCTTAGAAACAGAAAAATACATCATACTCTGTACTCTTTCAAACTAAGTGCTCAGCCTTCATCACATTCTTGTTGACATTAGCTGTTCACGCGCAACACATAGATACTGCAGAGAGGAGAAAAGGACATGCACAGACATGTAGATGCATATTGATATATCGTATGCACGATCACACACACACACACACACACACACACACACACACACACATATGCACACACACACACATGAACACAAAGGCTTCACACACACACACACACACACACACACACACACACACACAACCAAAAAAAGTATACATGGACAACACTGATATTGCAAAGGCAAGCATCACAACACCGAGTCAAATGCTGTGCAGTTCTCCTCTTTAAGTCTGAGACAGCACATTCAGATAAGGATGTCTGTATTACCAGGCCACAATTGATGAATGACACATAGTCAATACTGAATTTGAAAACCAGTCCTTCACACTCACTCGGTGTAACCCAAAAAGCAATTCCTGTCAAAATCAGCTAACTCAGAAATGGACCCTAACAGTGAAAGTGTGAATTAATGGGTTATTAATGAATGACAATTGGATTGCATTAATATCAAAATGGCACACTTCAAAACTCAAGAAACCTTTTTTTCATTTCCTATCAGTCAGGAATAAGCACAGTCAGAAATAAGGACCTATCATTGTGAGTGTATGAACCACAGAGTATGATTCATGAATGACTACTGGATTACACCAATATCAACTGAGCAAGATTAACAACTCAAGAAAAATTATAAACACTATTCCTGTCTATCAGCAATAAGTACACACAAAAAGTGGACTATATCTATAGCTGTCTGCATTATAAGTACAACATTCCTGTCACAAGTGATGCTACTAAAACAATCATATGGTGAGTAGTGCTTTTCTTTACTACTCTCACATAATTTGTCATGAAGACAACGCATACAACTAATACAACATTATGCCGGGGGAAAAAAACATACAAGCAAAACCCAGCCACACATACACACACAAGCACATGTATGTGTCTACATTTATGAAACTGGATCTGTGTCTGTGTGTGTGTGTGTGTGTGTGTGTGTGTGTGTATGCATGTGAGAGAGATAGAATGTGTGTCCATGTGCATGTGTGCTGGTTACTTATGCTAAAACTCTGACACCACACAATCTACAGCAATTTAACTTGACACTTGTACTCGACATAAATATTTTGATAGGCTGCCTAGGTGCCTGTGCCCCCCCCCCCCCCCCCCCCCCCCCCCCCCCCCCCCCCTTCAGCCGCACCAGATTTCCTAGGCTCACCTTTGTAAAGAGTTACTTCCCTTCCACTGTTCGCTGTACAGAAGGGAACCTCAGTTATGTCCCTTGACCTTATCGCATATGGGACAGGAAGCTGGGAAGTGGGAAAAGAGGAACTGGGTGTGTGTGTGTGTGTGTGTGTGGAGTTGGGAGTGGGGGAGGCGTAGCAGACTGGGGAAGGAGGGGGGAGGGAGGGGGAGGTTGCATGGCTAGTATATGTATATTTACATTATTTTCATGTAACACACTAGGCACACACGCCTATGTTTTCAGGCCTTCAACATTTCATTTCTAACTTACTGAGTAAAAAACCCACAACCATGTTCAAGAACACAGTCATTGCCGACGACTTTGCTCCAATTTTGCTTTCATGAACACCACAACCAAAGGGAAGCACAGACGTTGATTTCAAGGGAGTACGTTGCAAGTGTCCTTTCCCGAGATGCAGCATCCTCAAATCTTTCAACGGCAACCAACCACTGCAAAGCACCATAAGCTTCTATCAGCACTAGAGAATTTGTATTGTGTTGGCCCGCAAATTAATTATTCACACATGATCTACCTTCCTCAGGCAAGATGTGTTTTATGTACAAAACCAGCATCAAACAGCCATCAACATTTCAATGCTCCCTGAAGACCACAAGACTATACACTCAAAATCTGCGCTGATGATTACCCTTACTTAACATTCATCATCACAGTTGCAAGGACCATATAGGCTTTTCATAAGTTTCTAATAGTGAGTTGAAAATCTGCTAGGAACAGGCTGAACAAGTTTCAGTTCCTCAGATTGAAAGCAAACCTGCCCTGTATTAGGGAACTTAATGGTCTGATCCTGTTCAGATTCCCCCCGTACTCTCTCGCGCGGCAAACGGTCACCCTGGCCAAAGACACTATATAACGGGACCGCGAGCTCCACCGAATTGCCAGAGAGGTCCCAGACACAGTGATTAGTGGGAACATCACTTCCGGTGAGCCACTATTTTACAATGGCTGCGCTGTTCGCTCTCCGATGAAAGCTCACTAACTCAAAATATTAATTTGTCAGTCTGAAGAATACTTCTTGATGACAAGTACAGCACCTACACTTTTGCAATAAAATTAACTGCAACACTGAAAAATAATGCATACATTCCCGCACTGGTCTGGTAAATGTAAACAAATTGATCAACTATGAATTCTTGTTTCATTACGCTCAAAGTGTCTTTGATTATGAAATTAATACACTACTTTCTTTCAATCTTTGATTTAATTAAGTGCAGATACAAATAAAAGACACTGCTATGTGAAAACAGTATTATTACTAGTCCACGGTAGCTTTAATTCTACCGGAAGTGATGGTCCTGCAAATGTCAAATCGTTACAGAGGGGACAAATGACAAATCAAGTCAAAACTGCAGAAGCTGGCAGTCCCGTTACATAGTGTCTTTGCACTGGCTGAGCTACTGGAGCAGGTAATGAGAGTTTGGAGCAGAAAGTGGTTCCAGCCGAAGAGTTACACAGGAAGGAACGTAAACAGCATGCACTACACTCCCAAAAGATGACATGAAAATAAACACCGACATTGGTACTTCAGTCTTAATTACAATAAAATCAAGGGCCTATCTACTGCACAAGTTTTAATTACCATCTTGCCTCTTTAAAAAAGTATGTGTTTGAGAGACTCAGTATTAATGCCGTCATGATCGGCGAGTTTATCTTATAAACATTTGAGACAACTACATATTCCTCTAACAGTTTCTCATGACTTGAGACTGTCATGGGAAAGGTATAGATGTTCTCCTCATTAGTCACTGAAGGAACAAAGCTACACTTGTTAGCAAAGACACTGAAAATGGTTCTGTGAGAGTGTACATCACATGGAATTCATGGAATGCTAGAACTTAATGCCACGACTTAGCATCAAAATCAGTCAGCACAGTGCAGATGAAAAAAACAACTAAATCTGAGACAGCATTTTAGAAAGAAAAAAATGCAGCTTGCACAAAATACCTCTTCCTTCTTCCAAAATTCATGCACCATCAGAAAATACTAAAAAATTCAATATATAAACTTATAATGCCTTACTGAACATAGGATTCCTTTTAAGTTCACAGTTTCAAAACATGTATCACAAGTAAAATTTTACGAGAAAAACAGCTGTAGGACGTCACAAAATTTAAAAAATTAAAAAGCTGATAGAGTATATCAGGAACCTACACTGCAACAGAGAAATGAATGAAAAAGAAGAAAAGGAAACAGCACACAGAGAGAAGAAATGTTTCATAGAAAGGGGAAATGGAACACAGAAAGCAGAAACCAGTTCAGAAAAGGAGATGAACAATAGGAAAATAAATCTGTGGTGGACTGAGGAGAATGATCAAGACAAAAGCAGGTTCAGGGATTGTAGACAGGACAACACTGGGAAGCAAGAAAATCTAAGGGTCAAGGACATCCAACTCCATAGAAAAGAATGAGTACAACTACAAGACACTGGGATTCAAAAGGCAGAGGCAGAGACCGCACAAGAGACAAGTTTGAAAACAAGAAAAACGGTGATTGAGAGACACTGAGATCAAGACTAGAAGCTGAGATAGGGATGCAAGGGGCCGCTGTAAAGTGAGACTGAGGATTGGAGAACTGGGGCCCAGAATCAGTGGCAGTCAGGCTTGGAGATGTCGGGGAGAGAGTTGCTCCGTCGCTCCTTCAGGTTCTGCATCTCCATGTTGGTGGCCTTGTCTTGCTTCTTCTTCAGCAGCCTTCCTCCCATGAAACCTACACAAAGAGAACACAGCACGCTGGTCACTCCTCCTGTGCTCATGATTTTTACAGCTTCATGTACCAACAAGCGGACCTGAGGCATAACAATAAGTCATTTGTTTGTGTGTTTGTTTGTTTGTTTGTTTGTGTTTACAGGTGCTGATCGTATGTAGTTACTAATTTCAAGATTAGGGTATCAAGTGGAGTTATCCTTCCACCACAAATGTTAACTGCAAGCATCTAAGTGTATATGCATGAACATGCATATGTCAATGCAGATGCACTAGTGCATTTATACACCCTATCTCTGTTCATCTGTTTGTCCATATGTCTGTCATTTTGTTCATCTGCCTCTCTGATTCTTTTCTTCCATCTCTATCCTCTTTCTCTCTCCCTCTTGCCCCCCCCCCCCCCCCCCCCCCCCCCTCTCTCTCTCTCTCTCTCATTTCTTTCACACACACAAGGACACACACACATACACACACTTACCGGCAAAGCCACCCCCCATGGCAACCAGACCGCCAATCTTCAGTCCCAGGAAGAGGCCAACAGGACCTCCCACCACGGTGCCAATCGCTGCTCCCGCCACAGGGAAAATGGCCGCCTTGTATTTGGATGCCTGTCAACAGCCACAAGTAATCATCATCGTCATTGTCGTCATCCTCATCGTCATTATCATCATCATCGTCATCATCATCATCGTCTTCATCATCATCATCATCGTCTTCGTCATCATCATCATCGTCGTCGTCATTATCATCATCATCATCATCATCATCATCATCAGCTTGTTTCTTGCTCAAATACACGAGAATTCTTCATGGCACTTCACCCCTGGTCACCACTGTGCAGCACCCAGTACCTAATTTTACTCCTTGGTATGGTAACACACTCAGCTGTTACTGGAGGTGTGGTAACACACTCAGCTATTACTGGAGATGTAAATCAATGCACAGCAAGAAAGGACATACATGGAGCATACATCTGGAGTAATTCATGCTCACAATCTAGAAAGCATAACATGGCCACAGTCGCTCGATGCCCCCTCATCAGCTGGACCCCCTGGCTGCTGGGCTTTTGGGGCCTGCTCCAGTAGCTCAGCCAGGGGCCTGCTCCAGTAGCTCAGCCAGGGGCCTGCTCCAGTAGCTCAGCCAGGGGCCTGCCCCAATAGCTCAGCCAGGGGCCTGCTCCAGTAGCTCAGCCAGGGGCCTGCTCCACTAGCTCAGCCAGGGGCCTGCTCCACTAGCTCAGCCAGGGGCCTGCTCCAGCAGCTCAGCCAGGGGCCTGCTCCAGTAGCTCAGCCAGGGGCCTGCTCCAGTAGCTCAGCCAGGGGCCTGCTCCAGTAGCTCAGCCAGGGGCGGCCCCCAGCAGCCATACAGGCTACCAGGGGACATCGGGACAGGGTCAGATCATTCAGACCTAACCTAGTGTTCAAACCACTCTGGAAGATTGATCCAAACCCTGTACTGTATCCCTAGAAACATTACTACACACTTTTAATATATCTACTTATCAGACAACCCTGGACTGAAACATACTCACCACTTTCCAGCCACAGTTTTTCTGGTAGAAACTTAACTCATCTTAAGCTTTAACGTTAAACATCAGACATTTCCATGACAAAAAGTCTCAAAACAATCTAATCATATTCGATTTTCATGTTCTCTTCACAGTAAGACAATCTTTCCAAAAGAATACAGCACTGTTCAGAAGCTGATATTCTAGGATAACCTCTTGCCAATTTGTTTTAAAATTCAAATATCTGATAACATCTTTTGAATGAAAATACAGATGCAACATCTGCAACACAACTGCCTCTTAAAGAAAGTGCGAACTCTGGAGTCCATGTTTATGGATGGCATCTCACCAACTGGCGGAGAGAGGAGAGTCTTTGAGGTGGAACTCTATGGGATGGAAACATCTGGGTGCGACCCATTAATTTATCTTTTGTCTTAATAGAAGGTAAAGGAGTGGTTTTATATAGCGACTCATCATCCATGTCTGGACTCAAACCGCTTCACACTTTACCCCCTGATCACTGGGTCGTTTGATCAGTCCCTCACTGGCCCCTCACAGCAAACACAGTGGCAGACATTGAAAAGGCACACTGTCAGGTACCAGCACCAACTCCACTCCCTAGGGAGGATTCCAACCCGATGCTGGCATGCAAGGGTTAATCGCACTTCAGTGTGGCATCGCTGCCTTCACGGGTACCCGGTTTTACTCCTGGGTGGGGAACATACTCATTGAACACAGATTTTACCAGCAAGACAACATTCCTCGGATCAAAACTGGAATATGTGGGATGTGCAGTGCTGTGGTTCAATCCCTGGGACGGGAGACCTCTGGATGATTAATTTCTTAAAACTTTAATCACAATAACTGTCTTTGAAATGATACAAGAAGTAGCACACCTCTGAAAACTTTCCCTGGATAGGAACAAGTTTAAGGGTTTCCTTTCAAACAGCACTGCATTGCGTGGGGTGGAGAAATCTGACCAAACGGGAAAGAGACAAACCCTGGCCAGATTTTTTGTTCCTTCTGTGACGTCAGCATCTGCCTTCTCCACGTTGTCCTCGATCCGGTCTACAGCCTCCCCCTGTACCTACAATGTTGAAATCCACTCATCATGAATGTGTTGTGTTGCAGTAGATTACCTTTGATATATTTATAAATGCACATGCAGACATATGCTCATGGTGTCAACATACATTGGCACAATGAACTGGAGCAAGCATGAAAAGAATGGAGGTTTTATTATAAATATTAGCCGAGGAGGTAGGAACATACATTCATATATGGAGGGATCATGACTTACTTTCTGCAGCAATGTGAAATTGGCAAAAGCTAAATCTATCGATTGATATGTCAATGTGTCTGCCCATCTATCCATTCCTTCTGTCCCACCCCCATACCCCCCTTCCTTCCTCCACCTACCCATCCCTCCCTCCCACCCTGTCTCCCTCCCTCCCTCCCTCCCTCCCTCCCTCCCTCCCTCCCTCCCTCCCTCCCTCCCTCCCTCCCTCCCTCCCTCCCTCCCTCCCTCCCTCTTCCCTCCATCCAACCCTTCCTCCCTCCATGTATCTTTCCCTCCCACCCTGTATCCCTCCCTACCTCCCTCCACCTACCCATCCTTCCCTCCACCTACCCATCCCTCCCTCCCACCCTGTATCCCTCCCTCCCTTCCTCCCTCCCTCCCTCTTCCCTCCATCCAACCCTTCCTCCCTCCATGTATCTTTCCCTCCCACCCTGTATCCCTCCCTACCTCCCTCCACCTACCCATCCTTCCCTCCACCTACCCATCCCTTCCTCCCACCCTGTATCCCTCCCTACCTCTCTCCACCTACCCATCCTTCCCTCCCACCTTGTATCCCTCCCTCCCTTCCTCCCTCCACCTATCCCTCCCTTCCTCCCTACCTCCATACATCCATCCATTCAACTCTTTATTTCTCCCTCCCCCGTCCACCCATCCATTCAATCTCAACATATCCATCCATCCACCAATCCATCCATCAACCCCTCCCTCCTTCCCTCCATGCATTCGTCTGTCCATTACCTCCCAACTTGACAGCCACACAGAAAAGGTCAAGTTCTCAGCAGGAAGATTCAGAGATAGCAAGAAGTCACATGGGAGACTTTCTCTTCCGAAGCTTTCCCCCCAAAACATATCCATCCATTCACACATCCACCAATCCATCATTCCCTCCCTCCTTCCCTCCATGCATCCGTCCGTCTATTACCTCCCGACTCGACAGCCACACAGAAAAGGTCAAGTTCTCTGCAGGAAGATTCAGAGAAAGCAAGACGCAACACGGGGGACTTTTTCCCCCGAAGCTTTCCCACCGAAACGTACCTTGACAGCGCTGGCAAAGGATGCCATCATGCAGTTGAGGTCTGCCAGACTCTGCAACACAACAAAACACATCTCCACTAAACAAAACAACAAAGAAGAAAGTCTGTTTGTAAGTCAGCACACAGCTCCAGGAAGGGAAAAGCTATCAGAAATCCAAGCACAGATTTGGAATCAGCCTGTTTCTTGGATGGTTTCAGGATGAATTTTGGAAAATAATTTTAGGATAATTGTAATGATGGTGCACAATCTGACAAGAAGTGAAGAACTCATCAGTAAAATTGGAGCAGTCAGAATCTGTGCACACCACGTCGCTCTTGAAGCAGAGATGAGAGAATCAAGAACAACCCAGGGCAGTGCCTCACTGTGTACGGAGCATGTGTGTTGAAGCATGCATGTTGAGCATGTGTGTTGAAGCATGCATGTTGAGCATGTGTGTTGAAGCATGCATGTTGAGCAAGTGTGTTGAAGCATGCATGTTGAAGCAAGTGTGTTGAATCATGTGTGTTGAAGCAAGTGTGTTGAATCATGTGTGTTGAAGCAAGTGTGTTGAAGCATGTGTGTTGAAGCAAGTGTGTTGAAGCATGTGTGTTGAAGCAAGTGTGTTGAAGCATGCATGTTGAGCAAGTGTGTTGAAGCATGCATGTTGAAGCAAGTGTGTTGAAGCATGCATGTTGAGCATGTGTGTTGAAGCATGCATGTTGAGCAAGTGTGTTGAAGCATGCATGTTGAAGCAAGTGTGTTGAATCATGTGTGTTGAAGCAAGTGTGTTGAATCATGTGTGTTGAAGCAAGTGTGTTGAAGCATGTGTGTTGAAGCAAGTGTGTTGAAGCATGTGTGTTGAAGCAAGTGTGTTGAAGCATGCATGTTGAGCAAGTGTGTTGAAGCATGCACGTTGAAGCAAGTGTGTTGAATCATGTGTGTTGAAGCAAGTGTGTTGAATCATGTGTGTTGAAGCAAGTGTGTTGAAACATGTGTGTTGAAGCAAGTGTGTTGAAGCATGCATGTTGAGCAAGTGTGTTGAAGCATGTGTAGTGAAGCAAGTGTGTTGAAGCATGTGTAGTGAAGCAAGTGTGTTGAAGCATGCATGTTGAAGCAAGTGTGTTGAAGCATGTGTGTTGAAGCATGCATGTTGAAGCAAGTGTGTTGAAGCAAGTGTGTTGAAGCATGCATGTTGAGCAAGTGTGTTGAAGCAAGTGTGTTGAAGCAAGTGTGTTGAAGCATGTGTGTTGAAGCATGTGTGTTGATGCATGCATGTTGAAGCATGTGTGTTGAAGCATGCATGTTGAGCAAGTGTGTTGAAGCAAGTGTGTTGAAGCATGCATGTTGAAGCAAGTGTGTTGAAGCAAGTGTGTTGAAGCATGTGTGTTGAAGCAAGTGTGTTGAAGCATGCATGTTGAAGCATGTGTGTTGAAGCAAGTGTGTTGAAGCATGCATGTTGAAGCATGTGTGTTGAAGCAAGTGTGTTGAAGCATGTGTGTTGAAGCATGTGTGTTGAAGCAAGTGTGTTGAAGCAAGTGTGTTGAAGCATGCGTGTTGAGCAAGTGTGTTGAAGCATGTGTAGTGAAGCAAGTGTGTTGAAGCATGTGTAGTGAAGCAAGTGTGTTGAAGCATGCATGTTGAAGCAAGTGTGTTGAAGCATGTGTGTTGAAGCATGCATGTTGAGCAAGTGTGTTGAAGCAAGTGTGTTGAAGCATGCATGTTGAGCAAGTGTGTTGAAGCAAGTGTGTTGAAGCATGTGTGTTGAAGCATGTGTGTTGAAGCATGCATGTTGAAGCATGTGTGTTGAAGCATGCATGTTGAGCAAGTGTGTTGAAGCAAGTGTGTTGAAGCATGCATGTTGAAGCAAGTGTGTTGAAGCAAGTGTGTTGAAGCATGTGTGTTGAAGCAAGTGTGTTGAAGCAAGTGTGTTGAAGCAAGTGTGTTGAAGCAAGTGTGTTGAAGCATGCATGTTGAAGCAAGTGTGTTGAAGCAAGTGTGTTGAAGCATGTGTGTTGAAGCAAGTTTGTTGAAGCATGTGTTGAAGCATGTGTGTTGAAGCATGCATGTTGAAGCATGTGTGTTGAAGCATGCATGTTGAGCAAGTGTGTTGAAGCAAGTGTGTTGAAGCAAGTGTGTTGAAGCATGCATGTTGAAGCATGTGTGTTGAAGCAAGTGTGTTGAAGCAAGTGTGTTGAAGCATGTGTGTTGAAGCAAGTGTGTTGAAGCATGTGTGTTGAAGCAAGCATGTTGAAGCATGTGCGTTGAAGCGAGTGTGTTGAAGCATGTGCGTTGAATCATGTGCGTTGAAGCAAGTGTGTTGAAGCATGTGTGTTGAAGCAAGTGTGTTGAAGCAAGTGTGTTGAAGCAAGTGTGTTGAAGCAAGTGTGTTGAAGCAAGTGTGTT
>JAWQFJ010002705.1:20000-22500 GCA_034096865.1 Theodoxus fluviatilis | reverse complement strand
CAAAAAATATTTCGACATTATTACAGTTAAGAAATTCAGGGATGTATTCATCTGTTTCCGATTAGGAATCAATGATTTCAAAGCAAATCGCCATTTCAGGCTAAATGAAATAGGAAATCTTACCTGTCCATTCTGCAACACAGTCAAAGATTAAATACATTTCCTGTTTGATTGTGATGCTTACAGAAAGATAAGAGAAAGGTATATTGCACATTATGTACACCCAAATAAAGGAAGACAGTGCAGTGAGCTCTTGAAGGGAACAAGCACCCGAGCAACCAGGGATGTAGCAATGTACGTTTTTTATGCATTGCAAGTCAGAGAGGAAAAAAACAAACTGGGAGCTGAAGCTGAAATATAGATGAAAATCCATTTTCAAATGTTGACAGAGCTCATAATATCTATTGATGTTAACGATGACATACCTATGTCCATCGACATCATATGTTCAGTGGTCACCACTACAATTCAGATGGGCTGTTGGCCTATGAAAAAACCGTGTTTGTTCGTTCATTCAATCATTCATTCATTCACTTGTTCATTCATTCACTCGTTCATTCCATCATTCATTCATTCACTTGTTCATTCATTCACTCGTTCATTCCATCATTCATTCATTCACTTGTTCATTCATTCACTCGTTCATTCATTCACTCATTCATTCATTCAATCCATCAACACAAACCTCACCTCCTGCAGATGCTCCCAGGAGGCTGCTGCCGGCACATGGTCAGGCGCAGCATGGAGCATTGTCTGCACGTGCAGCTGCTGTACCCCCGGAACATCTCCCTCCTCCCTGGCACCATGGGAGGTCTGGGCACTGCCACAGATCCCTGCAGACTGTGCCGCTGGCAGGCTGGCAGGCAGGGAGGCAGGACCTGGTTGCCATAGAAACCCATCATCCCTAGAGACCACGGGAGAATTCCTGGTGGGGACATCCTCTGGGAAGCTCTCGCTGCGACTGGTGCTGAAGATGCTTCGCAGACCCGAAACTGAAAGGTTGAGTGAGTGAATCGAAGGACACTTGGAAAAGTAGAATAAAAGAATGGATGAATGGTGGAACAAATGAATGAGTGGGTTAGTAAATGAGTGAGTGAGAGTAAATGAATGAGTGGGTGGGTGAGTGGGTGGGTGGGTGGGTGAGTGAGTGAGTGAGTGGGTGGGTGGGTGGGTGGGTGGGTGAGTGAGTGAGTGGGTGGGTGGGTGAGTGAGTGAGTGGGTGGGTGGGTGCGTGGGTGGGTGGGTGCGTGGGTGGGTGGGTGGGTGGGTGAGTATGAGTGACTGAGTGAGTGAGTGAGTATGAGTGAGTGAGTGAGTGAGTGAGTGAGTGAGTGAGTGAGTGAGTGAGTGAGTGAGTGAGTGAGTGAGTGAGTGAGTGAGTGAGTGAGCAAGCGAGAGGGCAAGAGAGCGTAGTGAGCAAGAGAGTGAATGAATGAATGAATGAATGAATGAATGAAGGAATGAATTAATGAATTAATGAATTAATTCATTAATGGATGAATGATTGAATAATAGCCTTAAAAGACTTAGGAGACCAAACTGACATGACCGAAGGCTGTGGGAGAATGAATATGCATGAGTATCTTCCTCTGCTGACAATTCCGAGGTGATCACAGCAGCAAACCCTCAAGACTGAGACAGCCTGTGCAGTTGGTGAGTGCAGAACAGATTTTGGTTCTGGTGCAAGAGCAGCACTCTCAGAAGCTACTCTATAGCATGAGGAATTGCTCATTATTGACCATGAATCATTTCTTGAGGCACATCCAATGGCCTTTTTCCTGTACAAGTGTCGCAGAAAGATACTCTGTCACCACATGTGTATTTCAATTAATATAAGGCCCCCTCAAAAAATGGTCGTGGTTATAGTAACATGACAAAAATAAGTAGGGTTGGTAGGTCGGCCCAATTTTTTGGGGGGTGTTTAATTTTCGTTTCATATGAGGTCAGACTTAAATCAGGTTTCTCATTCACTGAAAAAGCTTTTTTTAAAAACATAAATAGCGGATCCCCCCCAGGTACTCACAGGGCAGGAAAGATGGGATGGCATGCAGTTTGTTGCTTACTGTTAATTTCTTTCTTTTAACACTTTTTTCTTTCCCGGCATCATCAAAAAACAAGTGTAGGGTCAGCAGGAAAAAATAGAATCGGTTGTCCTACTGTAATCACAACTATTTTTGTGTGTGGCCTTTCTACTGTACAATCCATCTTTGCCGAGTTTGAGAGCCATGGCTTCAGTGCAAGCAAAACCTAAGCTGTCCTGTGGATCTACTTGAATAGTCTAATTCAGCTGAAAGGTCACTAAATACCATTATCTGAAAAATTCTAGAGCTCATTTTCTTTTCTTCCAATCTTGTAACATTCAACTCGTCCCTAAACACTTTGGCATATCCCTGTAGTGATGTTTCTTGTTTTAGATATGAGGTGTAGTGATTTTAGGGTTACTTTGTGTTTTTTTAGCGTGGGTTGGACTTAGTCTTCTAAGGTGATTTGAATGCTCGGT
>JAWQFJ010002705.1:12500-17500 GCA_034096865.1 Theodoxus fluviatilis | reverse complement strand
GTGCAAAGAGAAAAAGGCAGCAGAGGGGCAGCTGGAGCTATAACCAGGTGTGGCCTTCCATCCGAGAGTGTCAGGAAGTGTAAAGGGCCGAAACACTTGTTGACAGGGGCTCTTCCTCTGAACAACGTCTGTTGCCTCGCTCTGTTGGTAGTTTCTTGCTGCCAGAGATCCTGTTAACCCTTTCCCTGGCGTCATACATGGGACTGTTTGGTCTGTCTGTGGCAGTGTTACTATTTTTAAAACCTACATTTCAAGGACAAGTCATCCACTCTTTTCTTTCGCACACGTCCTTCTTACTATCCAAGAAAATATAGCAATTTATACACCAGGAGTACTCACAACTGAACAAGGAACAAATTTCTGTCTTTGATTTCAGAAAATGTTAATGACAAATTTTTGGTAATTTATGGAAAGCACGTTTCAAAACACCCCCCCCCCCCCCCCCTCCCTCATCACTTGCTGCATATGCTGTGCTTAGCAGGCTTGGCCCAGTCACGACCTTGAAGTATATTCTGTGGCCACCAGGGTCAGGAGTGAAGGTCTAGAGTCATGATTAATCATGACTTAACCCTCTTTCACCCATATTACCAATATGAAGATGATACATGTTACAATAAATAAGGTAACAAGAAAAGGCTCTTTTCCCAATACCTCCTGATTCTGTCTCTACATCTCTCCCCCCCCCCCCCCCCCCACCCCCCACCCCCCACCCAAAGTTCTCATCTCTCTCACCAATCCCCATTATTTCTACAGCATTTAATTATATGTACAAGTGTTTCTGGTTCTCTTTTTCTTTTCTTTTCATATCTTGTTGCTTGTGTGCAAACTGCTTGATGTGTAGTCTTTGTACCAAATATTTATTTTGAGCCAGCCATGTATATGTATTTCCCTTTTTGACTTATAATATATATATATATATATATATATATATATATATATATATATAAGGACAACCCTTTAGTACCTGACATATAGGAGATAACTGTTCAAAATGTCCACACACAAAACTTCAAGGAAACAGCAAAGGAAAAAAAGAGGGAGAAATATAATGCAGAATGGGTACTGCGGTGATTAACCCCTTCCCTGCTAACAAAACACTGTCATGAAGGGGAGGCAACTACAAATGACTCAGTTCTCAGCTGTGTTCAGGGCTCTGGAAAATAAGAACACTATGATATGAGAAACACTATTACAGTAAAATGTGAGAAAATTCCCTGTCATGTGGTGTGCAATATATGTATGTACATAGCAGGCATGGGATTAAAGGGTTAACATATGGTGTCCCACACCACCCCTGCTGCCGTTTCCATGGTGACCTAGCTGACAGCCAAACCATAGCTGCTGGTCCCTTTCAAGTGTCCCTCTTCAGATTCAGGGCTCTAAGTTCAGGGGTCAAGTGAGGAGACTGGGGTTCGGTACATGAGGTTAAAGAAAGCACTTGCCACACTCTTTCCATTGATCAGCTTCAAAATAACATATTTCTGCCTAATCAATATCTGCATGCAATTTGAGTGCATGTGTGTTCTCTCTTTGCCTCATTCATTCTTCTCTCTTCCTTCATTAATCAAAATTTCATTCTTGGAAAAGGGAAATTGTGAGCAATAAAGTTTATAAACTCAAGTTTCAGTGAAAACTATTATCTATCAGACAGTATGTACTGCTTCTCAGCAGTTTGGCACGTATGCAGATTTCTGGTTCTTTCCCTTACAAACAGCACTATTTTTATCATGAACTTGAAATATATATATGTCGTGTGCTCTCTCTCTCATGACAATTGTGTCAGAATCTTTGCTCTATGTGAGTTGTCAGAATTTAAATCCATGCAGACAGAGACAGGCAATGAAATAGACACTCTTTTTTTTCCTCCACTATATATCCTTCTTTTTCTCTCCCAAATATATCCTTTTTCTCTAATTATTTTAACAAAGTTTTATTGAACAAAGTAGGAAAATATCTCATGAAGAGAATGAAAGAAAGCACTCTCTCTTGCTTGTTCATTACAGTTTAAACGTAACATTGATAATTTTTCTTACAAAAATCGGTAAAGATTTCTTGCCATTAAGTAAAAAAGACTCTCCAGACAAAGATAATATTATAATGATATGTATACAAATATATTATTCAAATAGGCACCTCATGAAATATGCACTCTTGAGGTTGCATAAGACTTTGCTGTCTCGCTGCCAGACTGCTGCCATTCTGGTCTTGAATTTGGGTGACACTTGGCAGGAAAGTGGATTAGAGGCACAATTTAGCCATTTTAATGACTTGGGGGGGGGGGATAAATCTGCCTAAAGGGGGATGATAGGCATGTCAGCATAATGATTCTATAAGTTGCAATGCATAATCTAGTTCTCCATTTAGAATCCCAAAAAGGAAGAACGATTATTTTCTCTGCTGTCGGACTCATCATGGATATCACTGTCTATCATTGTTTGCAGCTGAAAGTCAGCAACATTAGCAGGTTAGCAATGGTGGGACTCTATTTCTGTCTCTGAGAGAGCCCAGTTCTAACAAGTTTCAACTCTGATCATCAAAGAATTTTAACCAGGCTGAGATACTTAACATGAGAGAAAGTGTAAAATATGAAAACAAATGTGCCTTCACACACTAAATGTATGCATTCTTACTGCTTCGAAACACTTAACAAGAAGAAAACAATGCACAAGAGTAACATACAGCCACAACTGCGTGATGCCCCTCTCATCAGCTGGACCCCCTGGCTGCTGAGCTTTTGGGGCCTACTCCAGTAGCTCAGCCAGGGACCTGCTCCAGTAGCTCAGCCAGGGGCCTGCTCCAGTAGCTCAGCCAGGGGCCTGCTCCAGTAGCTCAGCCAGGGGCCTGCTCCAGTAGCTCAGCCAGGGGCGGCCCCCAGCAGTCATACATGCTACCAGGGGGCATCAGGACAGGGTCAGATCATTCAGATCCAAAGGTACAGTCAGACCACCCTGCAGAACCATACACCCACCTTGCTGATGTTTTGCCGGTGCCTCTGCAACCCCTCCAAGCAGGACCATACACCCACCTTGCTGATGTTTTGCCGGTGTCTCTGCAACCCCTCCAAGCAGGACCATACACCCACCTTGCTGATGTTTTGCCGGTGTCTATGCAACCCCTCCAAGCAGGACCATACACCCACCTTGCTGATGTTTTGCCGGTGTCTCTGCAACCCCTCCAAGCAGAACCATACACCCACTTTGCTGATGTTTTGCCGGTGTCTCTGCAACCCCTCCAAGCAGGACCATACACCCACCTTGCTGATGTTTTGCCGGTGTCTCTGCAACCCCTCCAAGCAGAACCATACACCCACCTTGCTGATGTTTTGCCGGTGCCTCTGCAACCCCTCCAAGCAGGACCATACACCCACCTTGCTGATGTTTTGCCGGTGTCTCTGCAACCTCTCCAAGTCTATCTCCACGACCTTGGTGAACTTGTTGATGGTGGGCTCTAGTCTCTTGATTGGAAATCTGACCACCACCTCCTCCTCCTCCTCCTCCTCCTTGCTTCCTTCAAACATGGCTTCTGTGGTCTTGGATCACGCTAGTGGGACTAGGTGGAAAATTCCCTGCAAGCATACAGAAAAAAATACATACTTGTGACTCATCAGCATTATGCTCTGGAAGATTACAGCAGAGATTAAAATGAAATCATAATCTTTGCCTGTTATTTCTACTATGATAGAGTCTAGGTTTGAAGTCCTGTCTAAGAAATTCTTGTAGATAAATCATATATCTATTACTGTTTAACATGCTCAAGCAAGAAATATCTAATCTGTCTCCTATCCTTCATGAACAGCATGCAAACAAGCATAAGTGCAGATGATGTACATATACATATTAACATATGTAAATAATTACATTTAATAATCATAAGAATACTTTATTAACTTTGCTATTGGCAAAATGCAGCATGTACACTTCATGTACATGCAGTTAACATGATCAAAGAAGAATCTCTGAGCATATTTTGTGACTTGTGAACATGGTGGTAAGTAAATGCAATAGTCACCAGTGCACACACTGTCTGCACAGATTTAATGATTAAAAAAGTCAAAATGACCTTTAAAAATATCCTTTGTTTACATCCTCTCTTTTTCCAAGGAAGTTCAGTTTGGGGAATATCATCCGTGCTTGCCAGAGTGCAGGGTTAACTCCTCATTAGCATAGGCTGATACGCACACTGGCCATCTCCATATATGCATGTGAGTCCTGGACACTCACATCTGAACTACAGAGACGGATACAAGCCCTGGAAATGAGATGCTACCGCAATATTCTGAACATCTCATATAAAGACCATGTCACGAATGAGGAAGTCAGCAACAGGATCAGGAGAGCATTTGGACAGTACGAAGACCTGCTCTCAAACGTGAAAAGCAGAAAGCTGAAGTGGTACGGTCATGTGTCAAGAGGCAGTGGGCTGGCCAAGACCATCCTGCAAGGTACCGTACGGGTACCAGGTGGGAGAAGGAGAGGCAGGCAGAGAAAGAGGTGGAAAGACAACATCAAAGAGTGGACAGGCTTGACCTTTGCTGACTCACAGCGAGCCATCAACAACCCATCTCAGGGTAAAGAGACTGAACTAAACTGAGCATAGACTGCGGGAGTCCAGCACCCATTCTGTGAACCCAAGTCAGTAGTGACTCTGGCAGTTTGCAATGAACGCGTAATAGACTTGACCTTTCGCATTGTTGCATTGTGCCAAACAGAGCAAGTTTTTATTCTGGATATTATTTTTCCTACTTTTTACAGAAATCATTTAGATGTCAAAACTTGTTTCCATTTCAACACAAACATTTTATTTTATAAAATAAACACTTGTTTACTGCCTCAACAAGCGTAATTCATTAGTTTAGTGCGATATAGTCTTAGAACTATTTTAATGGCATATATGTCAGGGAGCAGAGTGCTATCCCACAAGCCTCTCGTGTGACCTCCTTATGAATATTTCGGACAGATTAGTTCCATCACGTGATATGAACTGTGCTAGAGACTCTTTCA
>JAWQFJ010002705.1:0-7500 GCA_034096865.1 Theodoxus fluviatilis | reverse complement strand
ATTTTTTTTTTCTCTCTCTCCTTTTGAAAGTTTTTCTCTCTCTCTTTTTGAAAGTTTTTTCTTCTCTCTCTCCTTTTGAAAGTTTTTTTTTCTCTCTCTCCTTTTGAAAGTTTTTTCTCTCTCTCTCCTTTTGAAAGTTTTCTATCTCTCTTTTGAAAGTTTTTCTCTCTCTCCTTTTGAAAGTTGCTTGAGTGGTGATTCAGCACAAGATTATGTTGGGTTGTGCATAATTTTGAATGGAAGAGGTAAGCCTTTGTCCAATAATTATGAATAATGTTCATATGATGATGTCATTTCTACATCGGTCCTTATAAAAAAAGGACGAAGGGGGAAAGCCATGATGCTTCAGATGTATACCAACTCTTGAAACCATTGCTTCACATGTTTTGTCCATCTTTATTTATCGCCACAATGGATTCAACTGACAACTTGTTAGAAGTGATCATAAATATCACTATACCAGCATTGAATTGGGATATTGGATGTTGTCACGTGTGCAAAAAGATTCCTTTGAATCTGGTATTATCAGCTTATGTTCACAAATGATGTGCTATTCATGGCAGATTTGTAGAGATATTGATGTAGTAGAAATGTAAATTCGTTGATACTCGTTGACAAAGAAGCTAAAGCGTGTACATTTGTGTGTATGTGTGCAAATTGCCACTTTTTGAATTTTTATGCTGTAGAAGCAGTAGCGTTTGCTTGTCTATTTCCATAGCCAGATTTTCATTTAATTGATCACATCTGTTGAGAAGAACCATGTATTTGTTGGTATGAATGCATTTGAAAATTGATCTTGTGAGAGGTTTTTGTTTTGTTTTGTTTTGTCACAGTCAACTTCAGTCTCAATTGGGCATATGTGCATACTCAAAGAACCATAACTTTCTTTTTCAAATCAAAATATTAAATCATGACTAAACCTTAACATTGATCTCAAACCTTTCTGGAATCAGTTTTGTTGGTGAAATACTTGTTACAGAAATTTCCTGAAATCAGCGTTATTGTTGCATAAACAATGATATTTCCACCACTGCTGAATAGCAAACATGAATAAACTAGATATCATGTTGGCTGAAGACTTTTGGTCATGTGAATTTGAACTGTTAATGCTCGCAGTTCTTGCTGGATGTAACGCCAAGAGGGATTGTTTTTCTTTTTGACTCACATGCGAAGCAAAAGTGAGTCTATGTACTCACCCGTTTCGTCCATCTGTGCGTCCGTGCGTCAGTAAAAAAAAATTTTACGTTGGATTTTTCTCGGAGACTATTAAGTCTATCAACACCCTATTTGGCATGATGGTGTATGATGACAACGCGTCAAAAAACATACATAGTGACTTGACCTTGCTTTAAGGTCAAACTTGCAGGGGCCGTAAATGTTGTTTAAAAAACAGCCATTTTTCACATTTTCCCAGTTTTCTCTGAAGTTTTTTAGATTGGATACCTATATATGGTATATTGGGCAAAGTAATCCCTATCTGTTGATACCAGTTTGATTGACCTTGCTTCAAGGTCAAGGTCACAGGAGCTCTTTAAAGTTGGATTGTATACATATTTTGAAGTGACCTTGAGCCTGAACTATGGAAGATATCTCTTCCAAACTTCATAACATTGTAGTACACATGTTATTCTTTCATACTAGGTCACCCGTGTCGTCCGTCCGGGCGTCTGGGCGTCCTGTTGTCCGTAAAAACCTTTAACGTTGGATTTTTCTTGGAGACTATTAATTCTATCAATACCCAATTTGGCATGATGGTGTAGGATTACAAGGCGTCAAAAATCTAACATAGTGACTTGACCTTGCTTCAAGGTCAATGTCACAGGAACTCTTTAAAGTTGGATTGTATACATATTTTGAAGTGACCTTGACCTGAACTATGGAAGATAACTCTTCCAAACTTCATAGCATTGTAGTACACATGCTATACTTTCATACTAGGTCACCCGTGTCGTTCGTCCGGGCGTCCGGGCGTCCAGGCGTCCGTGTGTCCTGTCGTCCGTAAAAAAACTTTAACGTTGGATTTTCTCGGAGACTATTAGGTCTATCAACACCCAATTTGGCATGATGGTGTAGGATGACAAGGCTTCAAAAAACATACATAGCGACTTGACCTTTGCTTCAAGGTCAAGTCACAGGGGCCGTAAATGTTGTTTAAAAACAGCCATTTTTCACATCCTCTCAGCATGTGAGTCGTGAGGGCTTTGCCCTTCTTGTTCTTTGCCAAAGTGGCTCAGTGGCAAATGGGATATCATCGTGATAGAAACGAACACCAAAGTATTCTGATCAAGTAGGGAACATCAGCACCCAATGTGATAGAAACGAACACCAAAGTATTCTGATCAAGTAGGGAACATGAGCACCCAATGTGATAGAAACGAACGCCAAAGTATTCTGATCAAGTGGGGAACATCAGCACCCAATGTGATAGAAGCGAACACCAAAGTATTCTGATCAAGTAGGGAACATCAGCACCCAATGTGATAGGAGCGAACACCAAAGTATTCTGATCAAGTAGGGAACATCAGCACCCAATGTGATAGAAACGAACACCAAAGTATTCTGATCAAGTAGGGAACATCAGCACCCAATGTGATAGAAACGAACACCAACGTATTCTGATCAAGTAGGGAACATCAGCACCCAATGTGATAGAAACGAACACCAAAGTATTCTGATCAAGTAGGGAACATGAGCACCCAATGTGATAGAAACGAACGCCAAAGTGTTCTGATCAAGTAGGGAACATCAGCACCCAATGTGATAGAAGCGAACACCAAAGTATTCTGATCAAGTAGGGAACATCAGCACCCAATGTGATAGAAGCGAACACCAAAGTATTCTGATCAAGTAGGGAACATCAGCACCCAATGTGATAGAAACGAACGCCAAAGTGTTCTGATCAAGTAGGGAACATCAGCACCCAATGTGATAGAAGCGAACACCAAAGTATACTGATCAAGTAGGGAACATCAGCACCCAATGTGATAGGAGCGAACACCAAAGTATTCTGATCAAGTAGGGAACATCAGCACCCAATGTGATAGAAACGAACGCCAAAGTATTCTGATCAAGTAGGGAACATTAGCACCCAATGTGATAGAAACGAACGCCAAAGTGTTCTGATCAAGTAGGGAACATCAGCACCCAATGTGATAGAAGCGAACACCAAAGTATTCTGATCAAGTAGGGAACATCAGCACCCAATGTGATAGGAGCGAACACCAAAGTATTCTGATCAAGTAGGGAACATCAGCACCCAATGTGATAGAAACGAACGCCAAAGTATTCTGATCAAGTAGGGAACATCAGCACCCAATGTGATAGAAACGAACACCAAAGTATTCTGATCAAGTAGGGAACATCAGCACCCAATGGCCTTGTGCTGGAGGCCAGCAGGTCCATCCCTTGCAACCCATTCCGTTCTCGTTTGTCAATCATGGACCCAATGACATGGGAAAGCTTCCAGAGACTGGCCGCACTAGTGGACTCGTCCGAGGAGAGGGGTGTAGGAAAGACAGCCAAGCTGGCGGGCCTCACAACCTAGCAGGCCACAGCATCTGACTGCATGGCAAGCTATCTTGGTCGGTTAATTAATTCGCAGTGAATCCGCAGTGACGGAATAACAACCAAGAAAAAATATGATGATTAAAAAAACAACAAAAACTCGTAAAACCCATCAGATGTGGTGGCCCGCCAGCATGTGTGGCCCGCCAATGTTGCCTGTTTTCCTCGCATCCCTCTTTTCGGACGAGTCTTCTACTGTGGCCGTCTCTGGAAGCTCTTCCAATGGCATTTGGTCTCGAGCAGCTGGGTGCTAGGTTTCAGTAACGGAGAGACACCGCTGTTGGTGTTTCACTCATGACTGATTGTGCCGTCTTAGCATACACTGAAGGATGAAAAGGAGCGCCCTGGAAGTGAAGCTAGTAAGGAGAAAATGAGCTGAGATGCAAATTCTGTTTTCGTTGGAGGCCCGGCCGACATTTCCTGTGTATTCGGTATTCCCCGAAAGGGTTCGGCTCTCTACTGACAATAATGATTTGCAAGCGAAGGTAACGAAGAGGTTTTCGGCAGAGATCTTTTGTGGCAACGACATTTCATTCTGAATACTCTCCCGCCAGCTTTGCTGTAAATGGCTGAGCTGAGGCGTCGGTAATTTCTTTCCATGCAGCGCTGCATTGTAGCCAAGGTCCTGCAGGAATATTTGTTTTTGCTTTTAATATGTTTCGAAATGTGTGAAAGTATTTTGTGTCTTGTTATTCCTGGAACTTAACTTGCTTGATCATGTGGGAATATACAGGAAAGCCGTCTTATACGCGTTGTTGTGCTATGACCCGCAATACTTCTCGTTTCTTCCACAGTTTTACTTATGCTACTTTGGGGACATACTAGTTTAGAGACTTCGCCTACTGGTGAAAGTATCTCTAGCCCAGTTGACATCACGCGATGGAAGGTTTTCGTCGGAAATATGCAAATGGAGGTCACACGAGAGGCTTGTGGGATAGAAGATCTGGTTCCTGACATACGCCGTTTAAAGTAGTTCCAAGACTATTTCGCACAAAACTCTTAACTTAGGGAGGTCCTCCCTATCAGGCCCCGCCCGACACTCACCCCTGCAACCTCACTAGCTGCAAGACCTGCCCATTTCTGCATAGCTCCATCCACATCCAAGGCCCCAAAGGAAACACGGACATAACAAAATACTTCACATGTCACTCCACATATTTAGTTTACGCAATTACATGTACAAAATGCTCAAAAATATATGTGGGAGAGACTAGCCGTAGTCTCAACCCTCGCTTTTCAGAACACCTCGCAGACATACGCCATAATCGAGACAAATCCGTGGCACATCATTTTATTCACCAACTCATTCCGTCCAGGATGTGCGGGCGAGAGGGGTGTGGAAACTTTTTTAACATGACGCAAATGCGATGGACGGATATTGTTTTACGGCCTATCAGCCTTTGTAGGCTATGTAAGGCCATTAAGCACGAAAATCACTGGAACAGTTGAGAGTAAACGTAAATCAAGTCATGGCGTCCCTAGTTATTCGCCTCTTACGAATCGCGTAGGGAGACGCGGTGGGTCAATTCTTACCCCGAACTCACAGGGGGACGCAAATGCGAGGAAAGAGATGGAATCCTATGTGTTCCACAAACTGGGTACCAAAAAACTCCTCTTGGTTAGAACGAAACTTAAATTTGCTGCATCTACTTTTAACTTACCAAATAGACACTCATCGAGTTTTTACCGTTGATCTATTTTTCTATTGATTTGCTCTTTTATTCCAAAGAATGTACAATAGTAGATGTAACAATATCATCCTTGTTTCCGCATTCTATCTTTCTTTAATGGAAGGTTGTATCCCGTCTCTCAAGCATGCTTTATGTACTAACCTTATTTTAATGTGAGTTGTATAACCAGTTGACATCCCTCTTTCAAACAGGAAAAGTTCTTATGGCCACTCCATCCCCGGCATTCAGTTCATCCAGCGATCACGAAAATGCGCCATCCCTACTAAACGTAACAAGAAATTCTTTCGTATGTATAAAGCATTTTCATTAGTTAGAATGTTTGGTCAATCCTCTAACTGCATGGCTGTGCTGCTTGTCACACCGAAGGTAGACTTCTCCACCTGGTGCCGGTGTTTAGGCTCGTCAATCCACCATGATAAACAACCACATGACAATTGACGACATTTATTACCCAAAACAGCACTCGTATGCACTCCATACACGAATGTACAATTACAAAAGGATCACAACAAGTGCAAATTATGAAAAGTAAATTTAATTTAATTAAACACAATACAACCTAACACTTGCAAAGAAAATGAACGCAAACCCGCTTAAGCAAGCCGGTCCATGCGCCTCTACGCAACACAACTCGGACACAACTACCGAAGACGATAACCCAATCAAGAAAAGCTCTTTCTAGGCAATCAGAACTCACACACAAAAGACCCGAAAACATCAACAAAACCCCGGCAATCTCACAGACTCCGACTAACCCCCTCACACGCCAACAACAGGCGCCAACTCCTGTAATCATACACACAAAAGACCCGAAAACACCAACAAAACCCCGGCAATTTCACAGACTCCAACAAACCTCCTCTAACGCCAACAACAGGCGCCAACTCCTGTAATCATACACACAAAAGACCCTAAAACACCAACAAAACCCCGGCAATGTCACAGACTCCGACAAACCTCCTCTCACGCCAACAACAGGCGCCAACTCCTGTAACCCTCGGCCAACGCCGGTATCTCCAACCAATTCCAAACAACGGACTGCACCTCGCCCACGGCCAATGCCGACACTCATACGCTCCTCTTCCCTTCAGACTTCCCCATCAAGCAAAGAAATCCACTAACCTTTCTCCAAGCTCAACATCACCTACCTCTACTCCCATCAAACCCCTGATTAAATACTTTACGAGTGTTCACATTACCGTGCAAACGGCCCCCAACCGACCATCCTTGCAGGGGATAAACACCAAACACGAAATTCCATGTGCATCACCATAATATTGCATGAAAAACCGCACTGTGCCTGAAAACCACAAGACAAAGCAGACGGAGCGCACTAGGTAACCGTAAAACGCTGACTTCGCACTAATAATTTAAAGGCCATGTTACACGAGTCTTGACACTGCTTCCTAAAGCGTCCGTGTATAAACACATTGTCCTTTAGAATATGTGACCAGTCACACGCGATTGTTGTAGGCGCTGGAGAGAGGTCAAAGGTAGCACGCAGGACGAAACTGAGCCGTAATGAGCCGGGGAATGTTGGACGCCATCTAGACTCATTTCGAGGTATCAGCCAAACACAATGAGAGAGTTTGGTTATATCAGTAATTAGATTTGATTGATTAGGGCATCTATGTCCAATTATTTACACCACACTTTTTTATATAGCTTTTCATCGGCAACCGTTCAGCAGGTCAGACGAGCAGCTAGACCACACTCAAAACAGCCACCATGATAACAACAGGACAGACGAGCAGCTAGACCACACTCAAAACAGCCACCATGATAACAACAGGACAGACGAGCAGCTAGACACACTCAAAACAGCCACCATGATTACAGCAGGTCAGACGAGCAGCTAGACCACACTCAAAACAGCCACCATGATTACAGCAGGTCAGACGAGCAGCTAGACCACACTCAAAACAGCCACCATGATTACAGCAGGTCAGACGAGCAGCTAGACCACACTCAAAACAGCCACCATGATTACAGCAGGTCAGACGAGCAGCTAGACCACACTCAAAACAGCCACCATGATTACAGCAGGTCAGACGAGCAGCTAGACCACACTCAAAACAGCCACCATGATAACAACAGGACAGACGAGCAGCTAGACCACACTCAAAACAGCCACCATGATAACAACAGGACAGACGAGCAGCTAGACCACACTCAAAACAGCCACCATGATAACAACAGGACAGACGAGCATCTAGACCACACTCAAAACAGCCACCATGATAAC
>JAWQFJ010002704.1:84529-95022 GCA_034096865.1 Theodoxus fluviatilis | reverse complement strand
GAGCATGTAAATGAAAATGCGCTGTATAAATAAATTTTTTATATTATTATTATTATTACTATTATTATTATTATTATTATTATTATTATTATTATTATTATTATTATTATTATTATTATTATTATTATTATTATTATTATTATTATTATTATTATTATTATCCAAAACCAACTAGTCAGTCGCCGTGCATACTGAAATGGTAGACGTCAACACTATTCTGTTGGCATTGACGAATATACTATGTGTAAATATCACGCCAACAAATAGCAATTATCAATGGAATCACGACGCGATGGTTTATATTTGAGCACCGTTCCCACAGAAACAGTGTTAATATGTTCTTCCGTTTCATCATTGCAATTTTTATAAAATTCGTTTGCTGTCATACTTAATCATAACCAAAATATATATTGCAACAGAAGTGACAACATATGAAATGAAGAACTAACCATTGACGTTTTTATTCTGCTTTCGACGTTTGGATGGATGGATGAATTAATGGATGGATGGATGAAGTAATTGATGGATGGATCGATACATGGATGAAAGGAAGAAAAATTGGATGGATGGATGGATTGATGGATGGATGGATGGATAAATTGTTGGATGAGTGGATTGATGAATGGATGGATGGATAAATTGTTGGATGAATAGGTGGGTGGATGGATGGATTCTTGGGTTGATTGATGGATGGACTAATGGATAGATGGATGGATGAATGGAAGGATGGGTGTGTGGGTGGGTTTTGAATGGATGGGTGGGTGGGTTTTGAATGGATGGGTGGGTAAGTTTTGAATGAATGGATGGATGGATGGATGGATGGATGGATGGATGGATGGGTGGGTGGATGGATGGATGGAAGGATGGATGGATGGATGGATGGACGGACGGACGGACGGACGGATGGATGAATGGACATATGGATGGGGGGGATTTATTTTGGCCCGTCATCCTGTGTAGGTCATGAGAGGCCATTGACAGCTTTGATCACTGGTGTTGGCTGGAAGATGGGCGTTAGTCCTCCATGTCTCCAGTCATTCACCTCATGCGATCACGTGGGGAGACACGGTGGATATCAGCTTACAGCACATCTACAGGAAGCACTACGAGTGAATATGCATGAACGCAAGTTTGGTGTAAGTTCTTATGCTCAGAGAGCCGTCATTTGCTCCTTTGCCATATTCAACGAGTGTCCTCGAGTTTTGCATGATAAATACTGGAAATCTGTATCTGACAGTGTTGCTGAGACGTGGACACGTTTTTAACTGACGTAAAATGTGAACAATGTACACCATTTTAGAAAAAAAGATAGTAACATTTACTATTTGTACCCCTTGATTAATTCATCGACAGCAGACATGGGATCGTGAAAGGAAAGGAAACAGAAACTGACGCGGACAGGGATAAAGATAGAGAGAGAGAGAGAGAGAGAGAGAGAGAGAGAGAGAGAGAGAGAGAGAGAGAGAGAGAGAGAGAGGGTGGGGTGGGGGTGGGGGAGAAAGAGAAAGAAAGAAAGAGAGAGAGATTTCAAACCATGAACCTCTGAAAGGAGAACAAAATTTGAAGGTATGTACCCCTAAAGTATTAAGTAGTATATTAAATATCCTGATATAATAATGAATAGAGCGAGTGGCACGCGCAGCTGACGCACACGGAGAAACCACTGGAGCCAACCTCGAAAGTTTTATGGCAATATGTTTCGGCTGGAACATACAACTCATTAGGTGACAAAAGCTTACCACGATGTGATCATCATGGAAGCTGAGAGATAAGAACAAGTTTACGTAGATCTAGATGGCACACGGGACTCTCTTCAGGGATTAAGACAGAGATAGATAAAATTCTCAAGTAGAAATAAATGTGTTTAATCGTTTGGCTCAAGTTTAGTTGCACAACAATGTGGTAAAAGTGATCCTTTTCGAATAACATTTTCTAAAGAAAAAAAAGCAGTGCCCTAGTCGTCAATCACCCTTGGACATAATAGAGAAAAGGTTTACTGATTCACGTTTTCCTTGCATTTGCCGTAATGTACCTCGTGAACTCTCAATGAAAATCCTGTCCTCGATGTAACCGTAGCAGCACCGACGGCGGTAAAAAGCCGTAGTGGAAAGGATATCTGTCTTCTATTTCAGTTGATTGAATTGTTTTCTTTCGTGTGTTGAAAGGTGATTGATGAGGAAATAAAACACCCGGGCAAATTACATCCAAAGCAGCGAAGTTGTTTCCTCTATCATCCGTGCCTTCTTTTCACTTTCTAATTTTTCTCTGAAGATTAATGGGTCGTAAACTGCAGTAGTTACTTTGAATAACTCTCTCCCGATTAGCCCTGATCGATTTTCTAGAGTGCTCACTCAGCTCCTCAACCTCCATTCGCCTGTTGAAACCTTGTCTTGTAACAGGCGGATTTAGGCGAGCAAGCTTTGGTGTTTGATTATGTGCGAGACGCAGTGCCGTGGTTCAATCCCTGGGTAGGGGGAAAACTGGATTATTAATTTCTTACTGTTCCCATTTTCTTGCCGAGCGTATGGTTTGCTGATGAAAACACTTTGCTTAAATATATTTTTCTCACCAGTAATACACCTTACATTTCATCTACACGCCTAATACTTTGCTATGGAAAATGGAAACATTTTCGTTCCATAATAAGCAAATTTAAAGAGGATGAACGGATGAGAATTCAGAGTTGTCCCTCCTTTTTCACTTACAACGCTATGCACTTTGCGGACATGTTCTACAGATGAACAAAACAACGGTAGGAAACTTCATTCTCTAAGCCTCTGGCATTGTGTACAAATTGTCAGCGTAACATATTTTTATTCGTGTACTTAAAAGTTTGCTATGTACATTAACGTATGGATGATAAAATTTATATGTACGCGCGACTACCGGAATTATCCACATATAAATGCTTCTCTCAATACCGAACGAGAGAAGGGAGGGGATATTGCTTGGAAGTGGGCATTCTGTAAACCCGAGTCAGTATTGACTCTGGCACAGTTCGCAATGAATGCGTAATAGACTTGACCCTTCGCATTACAGCATTGCGCTAAAATAGTTCGTTCTGATACTATTTTTTCTCCACTTTTTACAGAAATCATTCAGATGTCAAAACTTGTTTTCATTTCAACACAAACATTTTATTTTATCGAATAAACACTTGTTTATTGCCTCAACAAGAGTAAGTGAAGAGTTTTGTGCGAAATAGTCTTAGAACTACTTTAACGGCGTATGTCAGGGAGCAGATCGGCTATCCCACAAGCCTCTCGTGTGACCTTCTCATGCATATTTCGGACGAAAACCTTCCATCACGTGATGTCAACTGGGCTAGAGACACTTTCGCCGGTAGGCGAAGTCTCTAGTGAACTAGAATGGGAAGTGGGATGCTCATAAAACACCGAGATCGCAAGAGATAACCGTCGTGATGGGCCAGAGTTTTGATGAGAGTTTTATTGTCGTCACCCCTGGGACGAAGACAGCAGCTGTAATTTTCCTGTTGTCCACGGTGGCTTCCCACCTATGTCTGGAAACTCACAGCATTTTAGTCGCACTGTCCATTATTTTGTCCTCTTATCAAACATTCAACGATTGCTTGAGATGAATTCTTCAATAGTGATCACTCGAGATTCAGGAAAAGTCGACCAGGGTCATGATATAGGTGGAAGCCGGTGTTGGACTTAGTACAGAGAAAACATTGATAATGAAAGATGACTTAGGTCGTACTAGTTTTATTCTTACAAGCCTTCCGAGCTTGGTAGCTGCGTTGTCAGGTGAATGGTGAGACCGCGTTTGGGGAACAGCGATATGCAATAAGTAAGAGTTAACTCTTCATTTTCAGGGTCACAATACTACGGGGACTACGTAGGAGAACAGACCCCGTTTATTGATCAATTGAGACTTTAGGCCAGCCATCGAAGTGTCCATGACACTAGAACCGAAGCCTTGCTGCAGATAAGAAAAATGTCAGGACCTCAGACGAGGACCGAGACGATGATTTTCCTGCGAGCATCTGTAGCGGTTTCTTAAACTGCTGTCGAGATAGATTACTTTGAATAGATGAGACAATTTGACATTTGCGGCTCATCAACCTCTTTAGGCTTTGTAAGGCCACCGATCACGAACAACCACAGAAGTCAGAGGAAGAGCGAGTGAAGTAATGATTTCTCTTCTTATTCGCCGCTTACGAAACGAGTAGGGAGACGCCGTGGGTCACTTCTTACTCCCACCCTACAGGGAGACGCCGTGGCTCACTTCTTACTCCCACCCTACAGGGAGACGCCGTGGGTCACTTCTTACTCCCAACCTACAGGGAGACGCCGTGGCTCACTTCTTACTCCCAACCTACAGGGAGACGCCGTGAGTCACTTCTTACTCCCAACCTACAGGGAGACGCCGTGGGTCACTTCTTACTCCCACCCTACAGGGAGACGCCGTGAGTCACTTCTTACTCCCAACCTACAGGGAGACGCCGTGAGTCACTTCTTACTCCCAACCTACAGGGAGACGCCGTGGGTCACTTCTTACTCCCAACCTACAGGGAGACGCCGTGGGTCACTTCTTACTCCCAACCTACAGGGAGACGCCGTGGCTCACTTCTTACTCCCAACCTACAGGGAGACGCCGTGGGTCACTTCTTACTCCCAACCTACAGGGAGACGCCGTGGCTCACTTCTTACTCCCAACCTACAGGGAGACGCCGTGGGTCACTTCTTACTCCCAACCTACAGGGAGACGCCGTGGCTCACTTCTTACTCCCAACCTACAGGGAGACGCCGTGGGTCACTTCTTACTCCCAACCTACAGGGAGACGCCGTGGCTCACTTCTTACTCCCAACCTACAGGGAGACGCCGTGGGTCACTTCTTACTCCCAACCTACAGGGAGACGCCGTGGTCACTTCTTACTCCCAACCTACAGGGAGACGCCGTGGGTCACTTCTTACTCCCAACCTACAGGGAGACGCCGTGGCTCACTTCTTACTCCCAACCTACAGGGAGACGCCGTGGGTCACTTCTTACTCCCAACCTACAGGGAGACGCCGTGGGTCACTTCTTACTCCCAACCTACAGGGAGACGCCGTGGCTCACTTCTTACTCCCAACCTACAGGGAGACGCCGTGGGTCACTTCTTACTCCCAACCTACAGGGAGACGCCGTGGGTCACTTCTTACTCCCAACCTACAGGGAGACGCCGTGGGTCACTTCTTACTCCCAACCTACAGGGAGACGCCGTGGGTCACTTCTTACTCCCAACCTACAGGGAGACGCCGTGGGTCACTTCTTACTCCCAACCTACAGGGAGACGCCGTGGGTCACTTCTTACTCCCAACCTACAGGGAGACGCCGTGGGTCACTTCTTACTCCCAACCTACAGGGAGACGCCGTGGTCACTTCTTACTCCCAACCTACAGGGAGACGCCGTGGGTCACTTCTTACTCCCAACCTACAGGGAGACGCCGTGGGTCACTTCTTACTCCCAACCTACAGGGAGACGCCGTGGGTCACTTCTTACTCCCAACCTACAGGGAGACGCCGTGGGTCACTTCTTACTCCCAACCTACAGGGAGACGCCGTGGGTCACTTCTTACTCCCAACCTACAGGGAGACGCCGTGGGTCACTTCTTACTCCCAACCTACAGGGAGACGCCGTGGGTCACTTCTTACTCCCACCCTACAGGGAGACGCCGTGAGTCACTTCTTACTCCCACCCTACAGGGAGACGCCGTGGGTCACTTCTTACTCCCAACCTACAGGGAGACGCCGTGGGTCACTTCTTACTCCCACCCTACAGGGAGACGCCGTGGGTCACTTCTTACTCCCACCCTACAGGGAGACGCCGTGAGTCACTTCTTACTCCCAACCTACAGGGAGACGCCGTGGGTCACTTCTTACTCCCAACCTACAGGGAGACGCCGTGAGTCACTTCTTACTCCCACCCTACAGGGAGACGCCGTGGCTCACTTCTTACTCCCAACCTACAGGGAGACGCCGTGGCTCACTTCTTACTCCCAACCTACAGGGAGACGCCGTGGGTCACTTCTTACTCCCAACCTACAGGGAGACGCCGTGGCTCACTTCTTACTCCCACCCTACAGGGAGACGCCGTGAGTCACTTCTTACTCCCAACCTACAGGGAGACGCCGTGGGTCACTTCTTACTCCCACCCTACAGGGAGACGCCGTGGGTCACTTCTTACTCCCACCCTACAGGGAGACGCCGTGAGTCACTTCTTACTCCCAACCTACAGGGAGACGCCGTGGGTCACTTCTTACTCCCAACCTACAGGGAGACGCCGTGGGTCACTTCTTACTCCCAACCTACAGGGAGACGCCGTGGGTCACTTCTTACTCCCAACCTACAGGGAGACGCCGTGGGTCACTTCTTACTCCCAACCTACAGGGAGACGCCGTGGGTCACTTCTTACTCCCAACCTACAGGGAGACGCCGTGAGTCACTTCTTACTCCCAACCTACAGGGAGACGCCGTGAGTCACTTCTTACTCCCAACCTACAGGGAGACGCCGTGAGTCACTTCTTACTCCCAACCTACAGGGAGACGCCGTGGGTCACTTCTTACTCCCAACCTACAGGGAGACGCCGTGAGTCACTTCTTACTCCCAACCTACAGGGAGACGCCGTGAGTCACTTCTTACTCCCAACCTACAGGGAGACGCCGTGGGTCACTTCTTACTCCCAACCTACAGGGAGACGCCGTGGGTCACTTCTTACTCCCAACCTACAGGGAGACGCCGTGAGTCACTTCTTACTCCCAACCTACAGGGAGACGCCGTGGGTCACTTCTTACTCCCAACCTACAGGGAGACGCCGTGGGTCACTTCTTACTCCCAACCTACAGGGAGACGCCGTGGGTCACTTCTTACTCCCAACCTACAGGGAGACGCCGTGGGTCACTTCTTACTCCCAACCTACAGGGAGACGCCGTGAGTCACTTCTTACTCCCAACCTACAGGGAGACGCCGTGGGTCACTTCTTACTCCCACCCTACAGGGAGACGCCGTGGGTCACTCCTTACTCCCAACCTACAGGGAGACGCCGTGGGTCACTTCTTACTCCCACCCTACAGGGAGACGCCGTGAGTCACTTCTTACTCCCAACCTACAGGGAGACGCCGTGAGTCACTTCTTACTCCCAACCTACAGGGAGACGCCGTGGGTCACTCCTTACTCCCACCCTACAGGGAGACGCCGTGGGTCACTTCTTACTCCCACCCTACAGGGAGACGCCGTGGGTCACTTCTTACTCCCACCCTACAGGGAGACGCCGTGGGTCACTTCTTACTCCCAACCTACAGGGAGACGCCGTGGGTCACTTCTTACTCCCACCCTACAGGGAGACGCCGTGGGTCACTTCTTACTCCCACCCTACAGGGAGACGCCGTGAGTCACTTCTTACTCCCACCCTACAGGGAGACGCCGTGGGTCACTTCTTACTCCCAACCTACAGGGGGACGCCGTGAGTCACTTCTTACTCCCAACCTACAGGGAGACGCCGTGAGGTCACTTCTTACTCCCACCCTACAGGGAGACGCCGTGTGTCACTTCTTACTCCCAACCTACAGGGAGACGCCGTGGGTCACTCTTACTCCCAACCTACAGGGAGACGCCGTGGTCACTTCTTACTCCCACCCTACAGGGAGACGCCGTGGGTCACTTCTTACTCCCACCCTACAGGGAGACGCCGTGGGTCACTCCTTACTCCCACCCTACAGGGAGACGCCGTGAGTCACTTCTTACTCCCACCCTACAGGGAGACGCCGTGGGTCACTTCTTACTCCCACCCTACAGGGCCACCAGGAATGTGGACATGTGATGTGACACCGCCTTCTCCACCAGGAATGTGGGACCTGTGATGTGACACGCCTTCTCCACCAGGAATGTGGGAAACGTGATACGCCTTCTCCACCAGGAATGTGGGAGACGTGATGTAACACCGCCTTCCTCCACCAGGAATGTGGGACACGTGATACGCCCTTCTCCACCAGGAATGTGGGACACGTGGATACGCCTTCTCAAGCAGGAATGTGGGACATGTGATGTGACCACGGCCTTTCTCCACCAGGAATTGTGGGGTACACGTTGATGTGACACGCCTTCTCCACCAGGAATGTGGGAGACGTGATGTGACCACGCCTTTCCACCAGGAATGTGGGAACACGTGATGTGACCTGCCTTCTCTCAACAGGAAATGTGGGACACTTGATGTGACACACCTTCTCCTACTCAGGAATGTGGGACACACGTTGACCACGCCTTCTCCACCAGGAATGTGGGAGGACGTGACACTGCCTTCTCCACCAGGAATGTGGGACACGTGACAACGCCTTCTCCACCAGGGAATGTGGGAGACGTGACACGCCTTCTCCACAGGAATGTGGGACACGTTGATGTGACACGCCTTCTCCACCAGGAATGTGGGACACACGTGGACAACGCCTTCTCCACACAGGAATGTGGGGAGGACGTGATGGTGACCTGGCCTTCTCCCACCAGGAATGTGGGAGACGTGATGTGACACGCCTTCTCTTCTCATGCTTCTGAACCTTCTGTACCTTTATCATTTCCTCCTCCCCATTCAGAGTATCCCGGTGCGAGGGAATGCAAGAAATGCTGGGACGCCCATTGCTGCTTCAGTGCGGCTGTAACGTTTAGTGCAGCGTAGTATTCATTGTTGTTGCTGCATGGCGTATTCATAGCAAATCTGATTTCTTGTTTCCAGCCTGGTTACAAACAACTTCTGCTTCCATGTCACCCACAACGCTAAGCATAGTCGGGCCTGAGAGAGAGAGAGAGAGAGAGAGAGAGAGAGAGAGAGAGAGAGAGAGAGAGAGAGACAGACAGACAGACAGACAGACAGACAGACAGACAGACAGACAGAGAGAGAGAGAGACAGAGACAGAGACAGAGAGAGACAGAGAGAAACAGAGAGAGAGACAGGGACAGAGACAGAGAGAGAGAGAGAGAGAGACAGAGAGACAGCGAGAGAGACAGAGACAGAGAGAGATAGACAGAGACAGACAGACAGACAGACAGACAGACAGACAGACAGACAGACATACGCACAGAGAGACATACACACACACAATAACACACAAACACACACACACACACACACAGACAGGCAGACAGACAGACAGATAGACAGACAGACACACAGACCCACAGACAGACACACAGACACATAAAAAGACAGACAGACTGGCAGACAGAGGGGTGGAAGGGGGAGGGAGGGGGAGAATGTGGAAGAGAGAGACAGGGCAAGGGGGAGAGACAGGCAGACAGACAGACAGACAGGCACGCACGCACGCACGCACGCACGCACGCACGCACGCACGCACGCACGCACGCAGGCAAACAGACAATTAGACCGACTGACCGACCGACCGACAGACAGACAGACAGGCAGACAGACAGATAGACAGACAGAAAAAAAAACACACACACACACACACACGCACACACACACACACACACACACACAGACAGACACACTGGCACACAAAGACAGACAGACAGACAGACAGACATACTTACAGACAGACAGACAGACAGACACACTGACACACAGACAGACAGATAGACAGACAGACAGACAGACTGACAGACTTACAGGCAGACAGACAGACAGACAGACAGACAGACAGACAGACAGACAGACAGACAGAAAGCAGGCAAGCAGGCAGGCACGCAGGCAGACCGGCAGGCAGGCAGGCAGGCAGACAGACAGACACACAGACAGACACACAGACACACAGACACACAGACAGACACACAGACACACAGACAGACACACCGACACAAAAAAGACAGACAGACAGATGGGTAGAAGGGGGAGGGACGGGGAGAATGAGGAAGAGAGAGAGAGGGGGAGGGAGAGAGACAGACAGACAGACACACACACAAAAAGACAGACAGACAGACAGATAGACAGACACACACACACAAATACACACAGACACACACAGACAGACGGACAGACAGACAGACAGACAGACAGACAGACAGACAGACAGAAAGACCCACAGACACTCAGACACACAGACACACTGAGAGACACACAGACAGACACACAGACAGACACACAGACAGACAGACACACAGACAGACATGCACACAGGCACACAGACAGACAGACAGACAGTCAGACAGACAAACAGACAGACAGACAGACAGACACACAGACAGGCACACAGACACACAGACACACAGAGAAACAGAAAAATACAACTTTCATGGAGAGACAGCACAGAAAAACGCGTACACATAATTATGAATTGACTGTAAATTGACAGGCGGACAGAGACAAAGACACTCACGGTCAGATGCATCGACAGACACCATACAGACAAACATTAGGTGGGTAGGCACGCAGGTAGGCAAACTGGCAGGCAGGCAGGCAACAAACGCGCGCGCACGCGCGCACACACACACACACACACACACACACACACACACACACACACGTTCAGATAGTCACACAAA
>JAWQFJ010002704.1:79529-82029 GCA_034096865.1 Theodoxus fluviatilis | reverse complement strand
GTTCTTAATACAAGTTTTATGGTAAAACAAAAATAAAATGCACTCGTTAAAATCTTCTGAATACTCTGCTGCCGCTCATGACAAAATCAAACAAAGGGCAGACAAATACAAGAAAATAGGTAAACAACTAGTATTTCTTCTATGCATAGTTTCAAAAATACACAAGTAAACTTCATGCTATCTGAAGCACTGACTTGAGACAACTTGCGATACCGGTGTAGTGTGACCATCCACAACACATACTGTGACTACCATTCTTGGCCCACACAATGCGTCACAGCAGGGTAAGGGTTAATCCAATCACAGCCAAGGAAACAGCGTTTAGGCGGGACTTTTTCGTCCCTTGACAGCGGTTTGTTCAACAGAGATGAATATTGCAAAGTGTATGAGCAATATTTTGGACAGGAGAATGTCTAAAAATGACGTCCCTAATCGACATTTAAGGCAACTTCAACCAGTGCATTCCTTCTGGTAAATGAAAAGCGCGCCCTTCATATCCAGCAGAATATATTGTTGCAGTATGGGCCCCTACACGTGTATTGATGAGCTCGTGACGTCCGTTGCCTACAGTATGTGCAGGATACAGACAAAAGATGCATGTGTGTGCATGTACACGGCAACTTGGGATGAATCATTCCGAGTTCAAAGTTACTTATCACCAAACATATCAATGATAGCAGTCATGTAACTAGTGTCCTACATTGCTCGAACCAAGTGGAGCTTTTTTTCTCTGCACCACTGTAAGTTAGCAGTACGTCATGGAGCGGAGAGAAGCAATGTGATTAAAAGATTTTACTGCAGTGTGCCAATCTGCCTTGAATGCGCCGAGAAGATGGAGACGTGGTACAGGGCCACACAACACATGGAACTAGCCTGTCGGTTTGTCCAGGCTGTTTGTTTGTTTGTATGCATACTTGCTTGCTTACTCGCTTGCTGGTTTACTCACTTTTGTATGCAAAGTGAGGATATGTACTGCCTCGATGTCAACTATCTGCGCATCCGTTTATGTGTTCGTGACAAACTTTAATATTGAGATTTCATTGAGAACTATACATCTCAATAGCATCAAACTTGGCACAAGGCTATACGTGGATGGTAACACCTTTGTATGGATATATTTATCAAGGACTATTCTCACAAAGCAAGGATGCAATGAGGGTGTATAACCAGGAAACAACAGAGAGTCGGCATTTTCTCAGAAATTTGGCTTTCTACTGACACCTAAATGGGTAAAATGATAGTTTGTGACATGGCGTTTCTGGACGTGGGATTATCACTGTCCTCTCTGAAATGCCAAGACCTCAGTAGTAGCCAGGAACACGGAGACAACTTTTCCTTCGGCACTTCGAAACGAACACACACGAAAACCAGCAAACGATGCTGCTGCCACGGTCTTGGGTTGGTATTGCTGTGTTACAGGCCTACGCAGTTCAAGGACAACACTATCATTCCATGTGCATATTCATGTGCATATCCTTGTGCATATTCAAGAGCGTCCAAGTGAAATGGAGGTCCATGCCCCCCAAAAAGATATTTTGAGTAATGAGCCACAATTGGCACAAAAAAAGAACAATAATCAGTTTGATAGTTTTTTCTTTCTTTGAAACCGTGGTATCTGTACTTTAGTGTGCACTTTTAGGATATGAACTCTAGATATGTTCACAACAATTTATTGATGAATAAGGAGACGTGAATGCCGAAAATTCATCGCTTGACAATATTTTATTCGTCAGAAAAACAGAAAATCCATAAGAAGACAATATAATGATGAGCTGGGGAATGAGTAACCCGTGCATACAATCTTCGAAATTAAAGCAAAGAAGTAAGGAGAATGCGAGCACATAGGAATTAATTACTTGGAAAGTTTGAGGCAGGGGTTTGGTAAACATATGAACCCTAATGCAAGCAAAACCACAAACAAGAAGCTATATTTCCGTATGTAATGCGTGTGCATGGGGCACAGAGGAGCAGGGGGAGGGGGTGGTGGCAGTAGCGGGAGTCGTGCAATGAATGAATCTGTGTGTATGTGTGCGTGTGTGTGTGTGTGCGCGTGCTTGTATATGCGTGTGTGAGTGCATGTATGTGTGTGTGCGTGTGTGTGTGTGTGTGCGTGCATGCGTGTGTTTGTGTGTGCGTGTATGTTTGTGTGTGTGTGTGTGTGTGCGTGCGCGCCTGTATGTGTGTGTGTGTGTGTGTGTGCGCGCGTCAAGAGGCATTGGGCTGGCCAAGACCATCCTGCAAGGTACCGTACCAGGTGGGAGAAGGAGAGGCAGGCAGAGAAAGAGGTGGGAAGACAACATCAAAGAGTGGACAGGCTTGACCTTTGCTGACTCACAGCGAGCCACAGAGGGTAGAGATCGATGGAGGAAGAATGTCCGAAAGTCATGAGTGGTGCCTCAACAACCCATCTCAGGGTTAAGAGACTGAATTGAACTGAACTGTGTGTGCGCGCGCGCGTGTGAGTGCGTGTGTGAGTGTGTGTGTGTGTGTGTATGTGTGT
>JAWQFJ010002704.1:74529-77029 GCA_034096865.1 Theodoxus fluviatilis | reverse complement strand
GTTGTTATTGGTGGTGGTGGAGGTGGAGGTGGAGGTGGTGGTGGTGGTGGGTGTGCTGGGTGTGCATGTGGTGGTGCTGGTGGTACTGGTGCTGTTTGCGGTGTTCAGAAAAGTGGTGGTGGTGGCGGTAACGGTGGCAGTAGTGGTGGTCGTAATGGTGGTAATAATTGTGATGATGGTGGTATTAATAGTTGTGACAGAGGTGGTGGAGGTAGTGGTTGTGCTAGTGGGGGTAATGATGATGGTGGCGGTGGTGGTGGTGTTTGCAGCTGTGACAGTGGCGGTGATAGTGATGGTAGTGCTTGTAGCAATGATGGTGGTGTTCGTCGTAGTGGTTGTAGCGGTGATACTTCTATTATATTATTAATATTGGCGGTGATTTCTGTTGTAGGAGACGTTTAAGGATCTTATGGAAACTGCAGTGGTACGTGCTTGCTGGCTGTGATAAATACGTTTCCTCTCTCGCCAGGCACAAATCAAGAGTAGGCCTAACCCTTCAAACGTAAAACCAGCTAACGGCTACTTTGATTACTGACTACGCTGCGTTGAAAATCCAAAATGGCAGAAACTATCTGTCCCATTTTCAAAATAATCCATACACCCATTTGCACTATAGTGTATACGTGCGGATCAAGGACTTTACAGCAAAGAACTTACTAAATGGATTCTTCGCCTACAGATCTTCAAAACGAAACAAAGCTCTGGACAGTAGAAGTATATCAAAATTCGAAAGACCGCATAGAATAACCCTTGTCACAAGTAACAAGTCCTTCAGCAGATACAGTGACCATCAGATGATAGAAGTGCCTACTTTCCAATATCAAGAGGGGAGAGTGACGTGGTATGGGAATTTCACATGACTGACGAGCCTTGCCTAAATCGTACAGGACACAGCAGTAGGGAGGAAGAAACGGAGGCAAACAGAAGAGGTGGGGGGAAGGCCACATGAGACGGTCTTTGTCAGCTTTTGTGGTACAAAGTCGGACGGGTGATAGGTGGGACATGATTGATGGGGCTCCGACTACAGTATCCTTCTCAGTTATTGAACAGGGAACAATGGGTTACGACGTAACCAATGCATCAATTATAACACTGATGACGATGCACACGCGTGATTTTGTGAGTCTGTCGATGATATCACTATTCAGCTAGGAAACATCTTAAGATGTCTGTAAAGTTGGACCTTTCTTGCTTGTTTTCTCAGCTCTCCTCTTCCAACTGTCACTACTTCATCTACATTTCCAAACGCAGTTACTTTTTTTTCCTAATGGCAATCATAAGGAACAAAGCAAGTGTAGTACCTTTGCATGCATTATTGTTTATTCATTCAGTGACCTTTCATCAATTCTCACCAAAGACCGGCTGACGCGTGTCTTGTCAATTAGAAAACTTAATCAATATTACGTCATTAGTGGAGACAAATGGGCCTGTTCCTTAAAACTATTCCAGAGAAGGGTACACAAGTCTGAGAAATGAGTTCAGTGTAACATGAAAATGTGTTTGTTAATCATGGCTTTAGAAGAAGTGAAACGATGGTTGGAGAAACTATAGTGAATCCATCGCACCAACCTGTATTTCACGCTGATCCCAAGGGTCGGGAAGCTGCCCGTGGGAAATGAGAGCCTTCATCAAGTCCTCCACGAACGTTTCTGTCGTTTCGTATGTGGTCTGCAAAAGACAACATCGTTTCAAGTGAGGGGATCTCTGTTTTTAGAGGAGTTCATTGTTAATAATGAAATTATATCATACATACAACTTGTGCGAGGTCTTGCTCTAAATTTGATTGCAACATCATATTTTGTCTGAGTGTTGACCTCGCATTATCTAAATTCGTACCATAGGCTACCCTTGTAAGAAGCACACACATTCAGTGACCAGCAGATTTGTACCCAGTATTTTATTTGTGTGTAACAAATGGACAGCTGCTCAACACAGCTACTTTTTGTGCTAAAGATGTCAGTAGAAACCCAAACCATGCCTGGACGAGTACTAGAGGTAAAGTTACTGGTTGTACACAGCAACTTGCCACTTCTTTCTGGGTCTGAAACTGCTTCACGATTTTGACCTCCTCATCGTGGGTTGGGTGCTCAATCTTTGTTGGCATCCGATGACTAGTAGTGAAACAAACAGACCGCAAACAGGAACCTGCGCCATTTTGACTCCCTGGGGCCTCTTCAAGAGGTTATTCAACTACAGAGTGCCGTCACAGGCCTCACAGGTACCCAGTTATAACCCTAGGTGAGGAAAGACAATGCAAGTTGAGCATACTGCCCAGTAATGCAACTTCATGATCAATGCATTTTCGAACACTGCACCTGCTAGCTGAAACATAACCGACAGTGAAGGTTTGATCTGGATGTCTGGTTTCTGGAAAATACCTGTGACAACAAAACTGAATACGATTAGTTCTCAAAGCAGGGCCACACAACGATGTACATGTATTTCAGTACCTGACATATTCTGTGCAGAATAGGCGCAGCGCTGTCCTCCCCTTTCTCCG
>JAWQFJ010002704.1:54529-64529 GCA_034096865.1 Theodoxus fluviatilis | reverse complement strand
TGGAGGAGGAGAAGGAGTACAAGTGGAGGAGGAGGAGGAGTACAAGTGGAGGAGGAGGAGGAGTACAAGTGGAGGAGGAGGAGGAGTACAAGTGGAGGAGGAGGAGTACAAGTGGAGGAGGAGGAGGAGTACAAGTGGAGGAGGAGAAGGAGTACAAGTGGAGGAGGAGGAGTACAAGTGGAGGAGGAGGAGGAGTACAAGTGGAGGAGGAGGAGGAGTACAAGTGGAGGAGGAGGAGGAGTACAAGTGGAGGAGGAGGAGGAGTACAAGTGGAGGAGGAGAAGGAGTACAAGTGGAGGAGGAGGAGGAGTACAAGTGGAGGAGGAGGAGTACAAGTGGAGGAGGAGGAGTACAAGTGGAGGAGGAGGAGTACAAGTGGAGGAGGAGGAGTACAAGTGGAGGAGGAGAAGGAGTACAAGTGGAGGAGGAGAAGGAGTACAAGTGGAGGAGGAGGAGTACAAGTGGAGGAGGAGGAAGAGTACAAGTGGAGGAGGAGGAGGAGTACAAGTGGAGGAGGAGGAGGAGTACAAGTGGAGGAGGAGGAGGAGTACAAGTGGAGGAGGAGAAGGAGTACAAGTGGAGGAGGAGAAGGAGTACAAGTGGAGGAGGAGGAGTACAAGTGGAGGAGGAGGAGGAGTACAAGTGGAGGAGGAAGTGTACAAGTGGAGGAGGAGGAGGAGTACAAGTGGAGGAGGAGAAGGAGTACAAGTGGAGGAGGAGAAGGAGTACAAGTGGAGGAGGAGGAGGAGTACAAGTGGAGGAGGAGGAGGAGTACAAGTGGAGGAGGAGGAGGAGTACAAGTGGAGGAGGAGGAGGAGTACAAGTGGAGGAGGAGAAGGAGTACAAGTGGAGGAGGAGGAGGAGTACAAGTGGAGGAGGAGGAGGAGTACAAGTGGAGGAGGAGAAGGAGTACAAGTGGAGGAGGAGAGGAGTACAAGTGGAGGAGGAGGAGGAGTACAAGTGGAGGAGGAGGAGGAGTACAAGTGGAGGAGGAGGAGGAGTACAAGTGGAGGAGGAGGAGGAGTACAAGTGGAGGAGGAGGAGGAGGAGGAGTACAAGTGGAGGAGGAGGAGGAGTACAAGTGGAGGAGGAGGAGGAGTACAAGTGGAGGAGGAGGAGGAGTACAAGTGGAGGAGGAGGAGGAGGAGGAGTACAAGTGGAGGAGGAGGAGGAGTACAAGTGGAGGAGGAGAAGGAGTACAAGTGGAGGAGGAGAAGGAGTACAAGTGGAGGAGGAGGAGGAGGAGGAGTACAAGTGGAGGAGGAGGAGGAGTACAAGTGGAGGAGGAGAAGGAGTACAAGTGGAGGAGGAGAAGGAGTACAAGTGGAGGAGGAGGAGGAGTACAAGTGGAGGAGGAGGAGGAGTACAAGTGGAGGAGGAGAAGAGTACAAGTGGAGGAGGAGGAGGAGTACAAGTGGAGGAGGAGGAGGAGTACAAGTGGAGGAGGAGGAGGAGTACAAGTGGAGGAGGAGAGGAGTACAAGTGGAGGAGGAGGAGGAGTACAAGTGGAGGAGGAGGAGGAGTACAAGTGGAGGAGGAGGAGGAGTACAAGTGGAGGAGGAGAGGAGTACAAGTGGAGGAGGAGGAGGAGTACAAGTGGAGGAGGAGGAGGAGTACAAGTGGAGGAGGAGAAGGAGTACAAGTGGAGGAGGAGGAGGAGTACAAGTGGAGGAGGAGGAGTACAAGTGGAGGAGGAGGAGGAGTACAAGTGGAGGAGGAAGTGTACAAGTGGAGGAGGAGGAGTACAAGTGGAGGAGGAGGAGGAGTACAAGTGGAGGAGGAGGAGGAGTACAAGTGGAGGAGGAGGAGGAGTACAAGTGGAGGAGGAGGGAGTACAAGTGGAGGAGGAGGAGGAGTACAAGTGGAGGAGGAGGAGGAGTACAAGTGGAGGAGGAGGAGTACAAGTGGAGGAGGAGGAGGAGTACAAGTGGAGGAGGAGGAGAGTACAAGTGGAGGAGGAGGAGTACAAGTGGAGGAGGAGGAGTACAAGTGGAGGAGGAGGAGTACAAGTGGAGGAGGAAGTGTACAAGTGGAGGAGGAGGAGGAGTACAAGAGGAGGAGGAGTACAAGTGGAGGAGGTGTACAAGTGGAGGAGGAGGAGGAGTACAAGAGGAGGAGGAGGAGGAGTACAAGTGGAGGAGGAGGAGTAGTACAAGTGGAGAAGGGGGAGTACAAGTGGAGGGGGAGAACAAGTGGAGGAGGAGGAGTACAAGTGGAGGAGGAGGAGGAGTACAAGTGGAGGAGGAGGAGTACAAGTGGAGGAGGAGGAGTACAAGTGGAGGAGGAGAGGACAAGTGGAGGATGAGAAGGAGTACAAGTGGAGGAGGAGGAGGAGTACAAGTGGAGGAGGAGAGGAGTACAAGTGGAGGAGGAGGAGTACAAGTGGAGGAGGAGGAGTACAAGTGGAGGAGGAGGAGTACAAGTGGAGGAGGAGGAGTACAAGTGGAGGAGGAGGAGGAGTACAAGTGGAGGAGGAGGAGTACAAGTGGAGGAGGAGGAGGAGTACAAGTGGGAGGAGGAGGAGAGTACAAGTGGAGGGAGGAGGAGTACAAGTTGAGGAGGAGGAGGAGTACATGTGGAGGAGGAGAAGGAGTACAAGTGGAGGGGGAGAACAAGTGAAGGAGGAGGAGGAGAAGTGGGGGAGGAGGAGTACAAGTGGAGGAGGAGGAGGAGTACAAGTGGAGGAGGAGGAGGAGTACAAGTGGAGGAGGAAGTGTACAAGTGGAGGAGGAGGAGGAGTACAAGTGGAGGAGGAGGAGGAGTACAAGTGGAGGAGGAGGAGTACAAGTGGAGGAGGAGGAGGAGTACAAGTGGAGGAGGAGGAGTACAAGTGGAGGAGGAAGGAGTACAAGTGGAGGAGGAGGAGGAGTACAAGTGGAGGAGGAGGAGGAGTACAAGTGGAGGAGGAGAAGGAGTACAAGTGGAGGAGGAGAAGGAGTACAAGTGGAGGAGGAGGAGGAGGAGTACATGTGGAGGAGAGGAGGAGTACAATGGAGGAGGAGGAGGAGTAAAGGGAGGAGGAGGAGGAGTACGAGTGGAGCGAGGAGAAGGAGAGGGAGAGGAGGTAGCGTAAAGTGGAGGAGGAGGAGGAGTACAAGTGGAGGAGGAGAGAGGAGTACAAGTGGAGGAGAGGAGGGAGGAGTACAGTGAGGAGGAGGAGGAGGTACAAGTGGAGGAGGGAGAAAGGAGTACAAGTGTGAGGAGGAGAGAGGAGTACAAGTGAAGGAGGAGTAGTACAAGTGGAGGAGGAGAGGAGTACAAGTGGAGGAGAGAGGAGGTACAAGTGGAGGAGGAGAAGGAGTACAAGTTGGAGGAGGAGGAGGAGGTACAAGTGGAGAGGAGGAGGAGTACAAGTGGAGAGGAGAGAGGAGTACAAGTGGAGGAGGAGGAAGGAGTACAAGTGGAGGAGGAGAGGAGTACAAGTGGAGGAGGAGAAGGAGTACAAGTGGAGGAGGAGGAGGAGTACAAGTGGAAGGAGGAAGGAGTACAAGTGGAGAGAGGAGGAGGTAGTCAAGTGTGGAGGAGGAGAAGGAGTACAAGTGGAGGAGGAGGAGGAGTACAAGTGAGGAGGAGGAGAGAGTACAAGTGGAGGAGGAGAGCGGAGTACAAGTGGAGGAGAGGAGGAGTACAAGTGGAGGAGGAGAAGGAGTACAAGTGGAGGAGGAGGAGGAGTACAAGTGAGGAGGAGGAGGAGTACAAGTGGAGGAGGAGAGGAGTACAAGTGGAGGAGGAGAAGGAGTACAAGTGGAGGAGGAGGAGGAGTACAAGTGGAGGAGGAGGAGTACAAGTGGAGGAGGAGGAGTACAAGTGGAGGAGGAGGAGGAGTACAAGTGGAGGAGGAGGAGGAGTACAAGTGGAGGAGGAGGAGTACAAGTGGAGGAGGAGAGGAGTACAAGTGGAGGAGGAGGAGGAGTACAAGTGGAGGAGGAGGAGTACAAGTGGAGGAGGAGGAGTACAAGTGGAGGAGGAGGAGGAGTACAAGTGGAGGAGGAGGAGGAGTACAAGTGGAGGAGGAGGAGTACAAGTGGAGGAGGAGGAGGAGTACAAGTGGAGGAGGAGAGGAGTACAAGTGGAGGAGGAGGAGGAGTACAAGTGGAGGAGGAGGAGTACAAGTGGAGGAGGAGAACAAGTGGAGGAGGAGGAGTAGAAGTGGGGGAGGAGGAGTAGAAGTGGAGGAGGAGGAGTAGAAGTGGAGGAGGAGAGGAGTACAAGTGGAGGAGGAGGAGGAGTACAAGTGGAGGAGGAGAGGAGTACAAGTGGAGGAGGAGGAGGAGTACAAGTGGAGGAGGAGGAGTACAAGTGGAGGAGGAGGAGTACAAGTGGAGGAGGAGGAGGAGTACAAGTGGAGGAGGAGGAGGAGTACAAGTGGAGGAGGAGGAGGAGTACAAGTGGAGGAGGAGGAGTACAAGTGGAGGAGGAGGAGTACAAGTGGAGGAGGAGGAGTACAAGTGGAGGAGGAGGAGTACAAGTGGAGGAGGAGTACAAGTGGAGGAGGAGGAGGAGTACAAGTGGAGGAGGAGGAGGAGTACAAGTGGAGGAGGAGGAGGAGTACAAGTGGAGGAGGAGGAGGAGTACAAGTGGAGGAGGAGGAGGAGTACAAGTGGAGGAGGAGGAGGAGTACAAGTGGAGGAGGAGGAGGAGTACAAGTGGAGGAGGAGGAGTACAAGTGGAGGAGGAAGTGTACAAGTGGAGGAGGAGGAGTACAAGTGGAGGAGGAAGTGTACAAGTGGAGGAGGAGGAGTACAAGTGGAGGAGGAAGTGTACAAGTGGAGGAGGAGGAGTACAAGTGGAGGAGGAAGTGTACAAGTGGTGGAGGAGGAGTACAAGTGGAGGAGGAGGAGGAGTACAAGTGTAGAAGGAAGTGTACAAGTGGAGGAGGAGGAGTACAAGTGGAGGAGGAAGTGTACAAGTGGAGGAGGAGGAGGAGTACAAGTGGAGGAGGAGGAGTACAAGTGGAGGAGGAGGAGGAGTACAAGTGGAGGAGGAGGAGTACAAGTGGAGGAGGAGGAGTACAAGTGGAGGAGGAGGAGGAGTACAAGTGGAGGAGGAGGAGGAGGAGGAGTACAAGTGGAGGAGGAGGAGGAGTACAAGTGGAGGAAGAGGAGGAGGAGTACAAGTGGAGGAGGAAGTGTACAAGTGGAGGAGGAGGAGGAGTACAAGAGGAGGAGGAGGAGGAGTACAAGAGGAGGAGGAGTACAAGTGGAGGAGGAGGAGGAGTACAAGAGGAGGAGGAGTACAAGAGGAGAAGGAGGAGGAGTACAAGAGGAGGAGGAGTACAAGTGGAGGAGGAGGAGGAGTACAAGAGGAGGAGGAGTACAAGAGGAGGAGGAGTACAAGTGGAGGAGGAGGAGTACAAGTGGAAGAGGAGGAGTACAAGAGGAGGAGGAGTACAAGAGGAGGAGGAGGAGGAGTACAAGAGGAGGAGGAGTACAAGAGGAGGAGGAGGAGGAGGAGTACAAGATGAGGAGGAATACAAGTGGAGGAGGAGGTGTATAAGTGGAGGAGGAGGTGTATAAGTGGAGGAGGAGGAGTACAAGAGGAGGAGGAAGTGCACGAGGAGGAGTAGGAGGAGTACAAGTGGAGGAGGAAGTGTACAAGTGGAGGAGGAGGAGTACAAGAGGAGGAGGAGGTGTACACGAGGAGGAGGAGGAGGAGTACAAGTGGAGGAGGAAGTGCACGAGAAGGAGTAGGAGGAGTACTAGTGGAGGAGCAGAATGAGCCCAATGAAGGAGGAGGAGGAAGAGGAAGATATGCTAATGGAGAAGATGAACATGAAGGAGGAGGCGGGGTTGAGATTTCAGTATATGCTGGAGCAGCATACATACCTTTATCTCAGAAAAAATGCTTCATTTACGTCTTTCCTTCTCCTCTTGCTGCTCTTCCTGCTTCTCCTCTTCCTGCTCCTCTTCCTCCTGCTCCTCCTTTTGCTCCTCCTCCTCCTCCTCCTCCTCGTCCTCCTTCTCCTCCTCCTCTCCCACATCTCCCTAAGGTCACCCGTGGTTTATGCAGGAATTGCAGATTACCTGAATGCCAAAAGAGTATTCACAACCACAAATACATTTGTCGTTATTGAAAGCGAACCATGCAAACGTGTTTTAAGTTGAATTGGAGAGTAGGAACAAACATCAAAATATACACAACAAATCAAGTATATCTTGAACCCTAGGCATTGCCACAAACTAATCTAAAGACGTTCGCTTACAGTCATCCCTGTATGTGGAACAGGCGTGAGGATTCACGCTTATGAAACACAAACAAGTTGTGAATAATTGAGACAGTTTCCAAACACCTTGAAGCTTTGATGTTAGGTTCATTAAGACATGCTTTAGGAGATCCTGCATTAAGCAACGACCATTGTATTAGAAGCACTTAGTCTATCTTAAACTCTTTGTGTGCGAGTGCTTGTAAGTGTGTGTGCGAAAAATCTAGTGGACAAATGTATCTAATGTCTCGGTTGCACCAGTAATAAGGTATTTGAAAGAATGCTTCAATCACATTGGTTTCTTTTCCAAACTTTCAGACAATGCGTACAAGCATTCACGAAGACACCACAGAGCGCTGGCGATCGCGGGAGCACGTGGCCACCATGCCGCCAATTGGGCTGCCGTCAGCCGCCCTGTGTTTTGCACTCGCGCTGCTACGAGTTGCAGACCACGCTGCGTGCTTACCTGCTGGTCTGGATTGGACACTGGTGGCAGGCCTCTCTCCAGGTCTTCATTTCTAAGCTGTCGCAAAAAGAAAAAACCGACGGGGGGTAAGGCGGAGGGAAAACTCAAGTCACGTGACAAACGGCAAGTGAGTATGAAAGCCCAACATGAATATGAAGTCTGTGGGTCGGAGGTAAGAAATGATCCACAGCGTCTTGCTATGCGTTTCGCACGAGGCAAATAACTAGTGAAAGCGTGCCCTCACTTGTTCTCCTTCTAACCGAAGTGATTGTATTTCCTCTCCTGATTCATGGCGTTAGAACGCCTACAAATGATGATAGGCCATAACATTCACTCCCTCCCTCCCTCCCTCCCTCTATCCCTCTCTCTCTCCCTCCCTCCCTCCCTCCCTCCATCCCTCCCTCCCTCCATCCATCCATCCATCCATCCATCCATCCATCCATCCATCTATCCATTCATCTATTCAACCATCCATCCACCCATCCATGCATCCACCCACCCACTCACCTATCCATTCACTCACCATCCACCCACCCATCCATCCATCCATCCATCCATCTATCCATCCATCGATCAACCCATTCACCCATCCATCCACCCATCCATCCATCTATCATTCATCCATCCATCCATCCATATGTTCATTCATCTATTCATCCATCCATCAATGCACCCATCCACCCATCCATCCATCCACCCACCCACCTATCCATTCACCCACCCACCCATCCACCCATCCATTCATCCATCCATCCATCCCTCCCTCCATCCATCCATCCATCAACCCACTCACCCATCAATCCATCTACTCATCCACCCACCCATCCATCCATCCATCCGCAACATATCAAATACACGGTTGTCGGAACTGTTGTCAGTAGTATATTTGACTGCTCACTTCACTATTTATTTTACGCCTTACGAAAACAGTTATCTGTACTAAGTATTGTCGCTGTTGCTGTTTTGTGTTTTAATTGAAGGAGGGTGTGATTTTATGTACGGTCGTATCGGATTGTGCCAAAGAATACGTCACTAAGAGACTATTTTATGTATGAATTATTGCGAATGTTCATGTGATCTTATAGAAATATGACTTCACACATCATGAAGAGAAGTACCAGTGCCTGCTCATTCCTTTTTGATAAAGAACCTGTGATTCTCATGACTTTCAACTTAAACAGGAAGTCATTTCTTGGTTAGATTCTATGCAGTACGTGTATGTCATACTGACAGTATCTCAGCCTGACGTTTTGATGTCATATTCGGCAGCATTTGGTATGGGTTTTTTTCATGTATGAGGTAAGCCAAGTGCTCTGAGATCTTGGGATAACACTATTCGTTATTAAAACAGTGTCGAAGAATGTAGCTCTTTTAAAGAAAATATTGATGAGGGGGCTCATATTCACTTAGAACATCTTCACTGTGTATTATTCTAAGGTACCGTTTCCACTCAGTATTAAACATGATATTTAGACCTTTTACGTGGCAGTGAAATATTGACTTTGTCGACATGATTTTACACTGAAACAACACACACGTGTTCATGAGTATCAGGGCAGTGCAAATGCAACCTTGGTTACGATATGTATTAGAAAACTTCAATGCCTGTCATCAGATGCATTGTATAAAACGTTGGACGCCCAAGTCCTCAGTGTGTTGTTGTATTCTTCAGAGGTATGGGGGTTGTACAATTGTTATGTAATTGAAACTATGCATCTGGAAGCACTGACAAGATTCCTTAATTTGCCCATGAAGGTACCAAATTAAATTTTTTAAGGAGGAAACTGGTAGGTACCCTCTCTATGTAAATGTCATCATCCGCTCAGTGAGGTACTGGTTACGGTTACTCCGCATGGAACCCTCTCGATACCCACTTATGGTTTACATAATGTGATCTCAGACCAAGAGAACGGGGCTCACCGTATTAAGAATTTGTCATACAACTATGGTTTTGAGCGCTTTTATATTAGCCAAACTGTGAGTAATGAAAGGGACTTTATCAGGAAACTGAAGAGGAGCTGTATCTGTAAATTTTGTAATGACTAGACGCAAGCATTGTTAGGGAGTGCAAGCTATTCGTTTTATAGACAGATAAAGCTCAGATGGGGAAGGGAAGAGTATTTTCTTGCACTTGATAAAAAATATCACTCAATTCCGCTCTGGATTCAGTGAACTATACCCTCTAAAATTTCGTTACAACCCAGACTCCTCAGACGCTCTGTTTGTTTGTCCAGCTTGTTGAGAGGAATTCACAAGCTGGACATACACACAGCACATACAATTCACACTCAATGAAGATATCAGGCAGAAGTACTTATACAATATTTCCTGTTTCAGTAGTGCCAGAATTGTATTCTCCTCCAGCGACCATTATATGATAAGATCAACCGCCATGTATTTGTATTATACTTTAAAGCGAAGGCATGAAGCAATGGAAATTGTAACTGCCGATAAGGTAGACATGTAATCATTGTGAAAGGCCGGAGGCCTAACATTTAAACCAGTTCGTTCGTTCGTTAGTATCAGGGTAGTAAGTGGGGAGGGGGGGGGGGGGGGGGCGAGAGTGGAAGCGCGCGTTTCTAAGCAGGTTTGAGTGGAAAGGAGTCAGTAACGCCCATACTGATTATCTCAAATCCTCTATGAAACATACACAAATACACAACAGCAGCAACTGTGTACATTTTGACACCAAATCAGCAAGTCCCAACAAGGGAAGCAATGCAAGAATTTAAAGCTGTCAACAAATTAAGACGCTATGCAGAAACAATTAGACTGTTTAGTCGTACAAAAGGTAATGATACTATCTTTTATACTGCAACTTTTCACTAACTGAACGGCGCTTTTACTATCTGTCATCGAGCTACTCTCATTTCAGTATGCGTTCTGTCTCAACTCCGTGTGTTGGCAACCAGGCTGTGGCCGAACGTGCCAGAGATAACTTTCACGGTCTTATCGCTCAGCATTAACATACTTCCTGTGTTACTTCTGGTGGGGAGAAAAAACGCGCCAAGCGTCTTGCTTAACATAAGGACGTAACTTCGAGCCTTGCACCCTCCTATTTCAAGTCACCACAGGTCAAGCGCCGACCACTCGCCACAGAAACCCCGGGGAAATGGACAGAACAGGAATATCCTTACGTCAGAGAATTCTTCAACAAATAATTCGCTGCGTTAAATGCGACGCTGAGCGGCCAAGGACTGGAGCTGAAGGCTGCGAAAATCGGTGCCCTATTTTTACAATGTCAATGTCTCCTTCCTGACAGCAACGAGTCAAGCTAAGAGGAAGGTATTTCCTGCCACCAAACACACTTGACCTCTGGGGTAACAGCAAAA
>JAWQFJ010002704.1:47029-49529 GCA_034096865.1 Theodoxus fluviatilis | reverse complement strand
TAACCGAGGCATTCTATTGATTCAGTACTTCCGATCGAATACCGTGAAGGAACCAGTTTTTACCCAGTGCTAGATGTCCGCCTCTTCTGAACACCATGACTTTCGTTTTGTCCGCGTTTACTTTTAAGTCCAGGTTTATCGATACATACAAGAGGTCATCTAACTGATTCTGAAGGACAATGGGAGTAGTCGATATCAACACGATACCATCGGCAAACAATAGAAGAAACACTTCCATCATACCAGATAGCATTTATACCCCGTGTTTGCCTTCTCTTCGCACATTATCAGCAACTAAATTGACATACAGAGAGAAAATCAACGGACTCTCAATTGCCCCTTGTTTTACACTGGAGGGGCAATCAAAGAAGTCAGATAGTACGTATCCCCATCGAACGCATGCTTGAATATTGCTGTATATGTTCTTTAACATTAAAATGAATTTTGTCGACAGTAGTGCGTCTTTGAAACTTTCCAGAGCCCTGTACGAATTACATAATCAAATGCCTTTCTATAATCCACGAAAGCAACATACAAGTTTCCACGTCTGTCCCCATATACATGCTTCAATACCACAGCATACGAGGTTATGATATGGTCTGTTGTGAAATGCTGGGTTCGAAACTCAGTCTGTTCAGTGCACGTTTTGTTTTCTAACACCATCTAAGTACGCAATTCTCTTGCAAGAAGGGTTGTAAAGATCTTACTACTTGCACACAACAACGAGATCCCTCTATAGGTTTGCGTGTTATGCACATTTCCTTTTTTGTGCAGTGGGATGATAATTGACCGTGACCAAGTCTCGGGGAAACAGTGCGACTCAAATAGTACATTAAAGAGACTAGTTAAAGAATAGGATAATGTTCTCACGTGCTATCTTGTAACACCCACCAGGTAGACCGTCTAAACCTGGTGCCATTGCAGACCGTAATCTGTTGATGGCGCATCCAACTTCTTCCTTGCTGATAACAGCATCGAGCACATCATGTGTTACAAATTCGTCTAGGTCTGGTTCTACGCATTTGGAACTATCTATGCATTTGGACATAGTTTGAAAGTATTATTTCCACGTTTCATACTAATATCTGGTTGAAGAGATGACCGTTGTGCCGATCTCTTAACAATGCCCCAGAACGCTCCGGAATTAGACAAATAATTTACAAGAGTGTTACGTACTTCTACAAAATACTTTTTTCTTTTTCTCCCTGATTAGCTCTTTGCACTGGCGTCTATTTTGCAAATATTGCCCTTTGGTATTTACAGTTTTACTTACTCTAAATCTTCTCAGAGCACCCATGGCTACGATTTTACTGCCCCTACACTCACAGTCAAACCAGGGAAATAGAGGTGTTGCCGACACATGGTAATTGGTTCTTATTTCTTTCTTTAGGCATTTGCACTCAGCGTTAAAATCTGGGTAAACTGCATAACAGCAGACTCCACTGAACTAGCTATCGCTACAGCTGTGCTGTCTAGCTGCTCAGCAAACTCCTGCATCTCCATTTGCCTTTAATTTCTTCTGTCTTGTTTTCGTCCCATGAAAGCCTACAATAAGTACTGGGTGGCTTTCCTGCAATAACTTCTGTTATTGAAGGTCGAAATACAATCTCAACTGGCATATGGTGAGATTCTGCACGTGTGTGGACATGCATATCAATGACATATGGGAGATAACGAGCGAATACTAAGCAATAGTCTATGACACATGGTTGTTTTTGTTGCTGCTGCATCTGGTGATATTGCATAATAGTCATCACTTTTTGTATGGCAACATGGAGTGGTATGCTTTCTTGAACTATGGAATACCGTATTAAAACTCTGTTTTGAACGCGTTGGTTCATGCCAGATGCGTTGACTGACCTTCGGAGATCGACAGAGGAACCTGAGGATCCGCTTTCCAAGTGGCGTCAACAAAACAATGATCACCTGAAAACAAAATAAGTTTGGATTATTTGCGTCAATCTACTTTCTGTATACAATCATTATCAACACATTGCAGGGTTCCTATTCATTTTCCATCTCCTTCTCTTCGTTTTGGTCATCGACTTATACTCGTTCGTCGTCGTCGTCGTCTTCCTTCTCTTCTTTTTTTTTCTTCTTCGTCGTCATCGTCGTCATTATTGTCATCATCCTCGTATTCCTCCTACTCCTCCTCTTGCTCCACCTCCTCCTCATGCTCCTTATCCTCTTCCTGCTCATCCATCTCCTCCTCCTCCTCCTCCTCCTCCTCCTCCTCCTCCTCCTCCTCCTCCTCCTCCTCCTCCTCCTCCTCCTCCTCCTCCTCCTCCTCCTCCTCGTAATCGTCCTCCTCTTCTTCGTATTCGTCCTCCCGACTCGTATTCGTCCTCCTCTTCCTTGTATTCGTCCTTCTCCTCCTCCTCCTCCTCCTATTTTTCCAATTCCTCTTTTCCTCCTCCTCCTCCTCCTCCTCCTCCTCCTCCTCCATCGTCCTCCTCCTCCTCCTCTTCTCCTCCTCCTCCTCTTCTTCTTTCTTCTCCTC
>JAWQFJ010002704.1:29529-42029 GCA_034096865.1 Theodoxus fluviatilis | reverse complement strand
AGGCAGCAGAGTCGGGCCAGTCTGGAGGAACTGAGGACGCAGCATGCAGCAGAGCTGGCCAGCAAGGAGCAGCAGCAGGGGCAGACAGCTCTGGCCCAGATTGAAGACCTGCGCCAAAAGTACGCGGAGGAGTTGCAGGCCATGCAGAGCAGTCACCAGGTGGCACAGCATACAGTGGTGGAGGAGAGGGAGCGGTTCTGCACGGCGGAGATGAACAAGCGGGAACGGAGGATGAGGGAGGTGCAGAAGAGTTTGGAGGACGGGTCGCAGACGGTGTTGGAGGCTCAGGAGAGCGGACAGAGGCTGCTGGGGCAGGCCGGGGAGCGGGAGGAGACGGTGAAAGAGCGGGATGGACGGGAGGAGAGGCTACAGGAAGTGCAGACTGAGCATGCCCAGAGCCAGGCACACATTGAAGGGGAGGAAAATGCCATGACCAGTACCAAGGACATGGTGTTGGAGCGGGAGGAGCAGATACGGAAGCTGTCCCCACTAGAACAGGAGGTGGCGGGGCTTCAGGCTCGGTGCCAGCAGTTGCAGACGCAGCTGACAGAGGGGCGACGGGCGCTGGCGGAGCAGAAGCATTGTGTGGAGACACTGCGAGACGGACTGGCGGTGCTGCAAGGGGATGGCTGCCACCCGCAGAGCCAGCTGTCCTTGGAGCTGGGGCACGCCAAGGTGGAGCTGCAAGCGCAGAAGGAGCTGGAGATGGTCGCTGCCAGGCACAACGAGGAGCTGCCGACACCGCGCGATGAGATGGAGGAGGCACACGGCCGGCGCCAGCTTCGGCAAGCACCACGGGTTCGGGCTAGGGACACCCAACGGCCGGTTACCTTGAGGGTGGTGAAGACCAGGTGTGGAGGTGGAGGTCGCGGCTCGGTCGGGACTCGGAGGGGTCCAGGCCGGAGGTGGAGTAGGAAGAGAAAGAAGAGGAAGCAGAAGTTTGGTCCACTAGGTGAAGGGACAGGGCTGGACGCGATGGACTTGGAGGAGGAAGATGGGACTCCACGGAGACGTCGTCGCAGGGAAGGACAGACGGTTCCACTATGGTCTATCGGCGCGTCCCAGGGAAATGTTGGAACACATTTTCTCGAGTCGTTCTGGGTGATCGACTTAGACGGGAGAGTCTAAGCCTAGGGGGGGGGGGTTCTGTCACGACTCGGAGTTAAAAGGTGTTTTGTAAATAAGTTTATAGGGTGGGGCTTTGGGGCCTTTAAACGGGTTGTCCGCTTTTTAGTTTGGGGTTAGGCTGTTCAGTGTTTGGCACGGGTTTTGCTGGGGTGAGTTGATGAGATTTGTTGCGTGGGCACGGGCTGCACGGGTTTGCTGGTTGTTATCATGCTCTTTGATGCGGATTTCGATTTCGCCGATTATGGGTTCAGGTGTGGCTTGTTCCTAGTGAGGATGTTCATGTTTCTCGTGCTTGTCTGGTCGTCAACCTATTTAGTAGAGTTTGCGGAGTGGCCGGTCAGTGTGGTGGCCGGCCAGTTGTTACTCCGGGTCGCAGGGTGAGTGGATGTTGTTTTGTGATTCGTCCAAGTCGGGTATTTTCCATACGTTGCGTTATTGCATTGTGTTAGGGAGAGTTTACTGTTTCTGGTCGTTTTGTTTGTTGCAGGCCCTGGCGGGAAGATTGTGTCCTGGCCGAAGTTATTTGGCAGAAAGTTGTGTTCTGGCCTGGATTTATCTGTGCTGAAGATTGTGTCCTGGCCGAAGTTATTTGGCAGAAAGTTGTGTTCTGGCCTGAATTTATCTGTGCTGAAGATTGTGTTCTGGCCGAAGTTGTTTGGCCGAAAGTTGTGTTCTGGCCAGGGTTGGCGTGTCCTGGCCCGAGTTTGGGATTTCCTGGCCTGGGGTATCTGGATGGACTTGTGGGGTGTCGGTTGGTTCTGGAGTGACGTTTTGTGGAAATTTTGCTGTGGAGGGACTGAAGGGGAAAGTGCTGGGTGATTTGGACTGTGGCGGTGGAGTTTGGGATTTGGACTGTGGAAGTGAAGTGCTGTGGGAGTTAAACTGTGGAGTGAAGGGTGTTGGGATTTGTGCGGCGGAAGTGAAGGGTTTTGGGATGTTTGCAGTGGAGATGTAGGGTTGCGAGTTGTATTGTGGATGGGAAGTCAGAATGTGTAATTGGTTCTTGTGTTCCTATGTGTATTAAACCCTTTTGTTATTCGTTTACCTATGCTTTCGTGTTCTATCTCGTGTTCGTCTCATCCCTAGGAGCACAGGGGTAGGAAGTGCTTCCCTTATTACAGAAACAGGAGCGTCATCACCACCTAGCAGCTCCTGACACAGACAGACAGACAGACACGCAGACAGACAGACAGACAGACACATAGACACATAGACACGGAGACAGACAGACAGACAGACAGACAGACAGACAGACAGACAGACAGACAGNNNAAAGTTGTGTTCTGGCCAGGGTTGGCGTGTCCTGGCCCGAGTTTGGGATTTCCTGGCCTGGGGTATCTGGATGGACTTGTGGGGTGTCGGTTGGTTCTGGAGTGACGTTTTGTGGAAATTTTGCTGTGGAGGGACTGAAGGGGAAAGTGCTGGGTGATTTGGACTGTGGCGGTGGAGTTTGGGATTTGGACTGTGGAAGTGAAGTGCTGTGGGAGTTAAACTGTGGAGTGAAGGGTGTTGGGATTTGTGCGGCGGAAGTGAAGGGTTTTGGGATGTTTGCAGTGGAGATGTAGGGTTGCGAGTTGTATTGTGGATGGGAAGTCAGAATGTGTAATTGGTTCTTGTGTTCCTATGTGTATTAAACCCTTTTGTTATTCGTTTACCTATGCTTTCGTGTTCTATCTCGTGTTCGTCTCATCCCTAGGAGCACAGGGGTAGGAAGTGCTTCCCTTATTACAGAAACAGGAGCGTCATCACCACCTAGCAGCTCCTGACACAGACAGACAGACAGACACGCAGACAGACAGACAGACAGACACATAGACACATAGACACGGAGACAGACAGACAGACAGACAGACAGACAGACAGACAGACAGACAGACGGACGGACGGACGGACGGACGGGCGGACGGGCGGGCGGACGGGCGGGCGAGCGGACAGGCAGACAGATCGACAGACAGACGGACAAACAGACAGATCGACAGACAGACAGACAGGCAGGCAGGCAGGCAGGCAGGCAGGCAGGCAGGCAGGCAGCCAGGCAGGCAGCCAGGCAGGCAGACGGACTAACCTTAATTAACCGTAGTGGTACAGATCAAACACTAAGTGCCGCAAGTCCAGTAGCAGATGAATGAATGATGGTCAGATGGCTGTGTGACAGGAGCAGGAAGCAAACACAACTTGCACTAGCATAAAAGGTAGAAACATGGCCTCTACACATGCACAAGCTTCGCGTAGTAAAGGAGTGCGTGAAACGTTCAGCTACTACACGAAGGAATAAACATACGAACCAGCATGGGCTTGAAGAAGTACTTCTTTATCGCTCTACATGGCAACAGGCAGATCACACACCAGCAGCAGGTTTTCATCAACCGTGTGCAGGAATAGCGCGACATTCCGTTTCGTCTCTTCAGTATGTTTAACGTAGAACAGAGCAAAACACACAGGCAGAAGTATTCCTGCGCACTTTGGGAGGGGAAGGGGGATGTAGACCTCCTTTCAGTTTCGTTCGGACGTGCCCGAGGTGATAAATATAGTGGCGAGCAACAACAGTTGTCGTTGGAGTGACGCGTTGCGTTACGTCGTCCACATGACATATACAGCGTGATCGTGAGTGTGCACCACGGTTTCTCACTTTTGGACTTCACTGATATGAAGGTCGGACAGGTTACAGGAACTCCTGAGCAGTAGCGTTGGTTTACTCCTCATGAAACGGTAGTCCCACCGACACACAGTCCAAAGCGTCAGTTCAGGCGCTGCTGATCTGTATAGCGACAAGCCGAAGCCTCGTTCGTATTGCATTGAAATCACAGCGAATCCCCGAGAACAGGTACAGTGCTTTTCCTTTTATTCTCCCAAAAGTTCCGGTAATGTGTGGAAAACTTTGACGTCAAAATAATTCCTTACTTTCTGCCGGACTCACGGTGAGCGACAGTTTTGCACTAGATGACAATTTATAGAATGTGTCCAGGAAACAATTTTAAGGGATCCCTATTACAGGTCCACACCGCTGATCTTCACCTTAGCAGTACTATCAGTCGCCTCTCTTGCCGTCGGTGTCTGTCTCTCTCAGAGACTCTCTGTAGGGTGGGGATAAAAAGTACTCACTGCATCTCCCTACGCGATTTGTGACAGGTGAATTACTGAGGGAATCCAGACCTGATCTTACTGCAACCAGCTCTTGTAATATCTGTGGTCAGTGACTTTACTTGACCTACAGAGGCTGACCGCCCGTATAACTTCCTTCACTTCTTGCTTTTCTTTCATTCTTTAATTCATTGTTTAATTCATTCATTCCCTAAGGGGTCTATGGCTGAAATGATTGAGGTCCTAAAGGAAAGTGGTCAGTATAACTGTACAGTGACAAGCAATCTCACCCACAAGGCCCCCTTGTAATAATATATTGTTAATGCATTTCATTCTCCTCCCATTACATATCGCATTCACTGTGTGTATGTTCTAGACGATATGCTCCTAGGTGAGTATGTGTGTGTGTGTATGTGTGTTTGTGTATATGTGTGTTTGTGTTTGTGTGTGCATACGTGTGTGCTTATGTGTGTGTTTGTGTGTGTGTGTGTGTGTGTGTGTGTGTGCACTTATGTGTGTGTGTGCATTTGTGTGTGTTTGTGTGTGTGTGTGTGTGTGTGTGTGTGTGTGTTTGTGTGTGTATGTGTGTGTTTGTGTGTGTAAGTGTATGTATGTATACGTGTGTTGTGTGTTTGTGTTTTTGTGTGTGAAACTGTGTACATGAATGTGTGTATGAGGGTGCGAGTACGCGTGTGTGTGTGTGTGCGTGCATGTGTGTGAATGTGCACATTTGGGGAGCAGGTAGAGAAATAATGTATTCGTTGAAATTAGAGCCGGGTGAAAGATGACAAGCACCCAAACTAAACACGTGCAAGATAGTGTGTACGCCACTGAGGCCGCAACAGAGCAGCTAGCGGACCTAGAGCTGGAGTAGCGTGCAAGATAGTGTGTACGCCACTGAGGCCGCAACAGAGCAGCTAGCGGAGCTAGAGCTGGAGTAGCGTGCAAGATTGTGTGTACGCCACTGAGGCCGTAACAGAGCAGCTAGCGGAGCTAGAGCTGGAGTAGCGTGCAAGATAGTGTGTACGCCACTGAGGCCGCAACAGAGCAGCTAGCGGAGCTAGAGCTGGAGTAGCGTGCAAGATAGCGTGTAAGCCACTGAGGCCGCAACAGAGCAGCTAGCGGAGCTAGAGCTGGAGTAGCGTGCAAGATAGTGTGCACGCCACTGAGGCTGCAACAGAGCAGCTAGCGGAGCTAGAGCTGGAGTAGCGTGCAAGATAGTGTGTACGCCACTGAGGCCGCAACAGAGCAGCTAGCGGAGCTAGAGCTGGAGTAGCGTGCAAGATAGTGTGCACGCCACTGAGGCCGCAACAGAGCAGCTAGCGGAGCTAGAGCTGGAGTAGCGTGCAAGATTGTGTGTACGCCACTGAGGCCGTAACAGAGCAGCTAGCGGAGCTAGAGCTGGAGTAGCGTGCAAGATAGTGTGTACGCCACTGAGGCCGCAACAGAGCAGCTAGCGGAGCTAGAGCTGGATAACGTGCAAGATAGTGTGTACGCCACTGAGGCTGCAACAGAGCAGCTAGCGGAGCTAGAGCTGGATAACGTGCAAGATAGTGTGTACGCCACTGAGGCCGCAACAGAGCAGCTAGCGGAGCTAGAGCTGGAGTAGCGTGCAAGATAGTGTGTACGCCACTGAGGCCGCAACAGCGCAGCTAGCGGAGCTAGAGCTGGAGTAGCGAGCTAGATTGTGTGTACGCCACTGAGGCCGCAACAGAGAAGCTAGCGGAGCTAGAGCTGGAATAGCGTGCAAGATAGTGTGTACGCCACTGAGGCCGTAACAGAGCAGCTAGCGGAGCTAGAGCTGGAGTAGCGTGCAAGATAGTGTGTACGCCACTGAGGCCGTAACAGAGCAGCTAGCGGAGCTAGAGCTGGAGTAGCGTGCAAGATTGTGTGTACGCCACTGAGGCCCCAACAGAACAGCTAGCGGAGCTAGAGCTGGAGTAGCGTGCAAGATAGTGTGCACGCCACTGAGGCTGCAACAGAGCAGCTAGCGGAGCTAGAGCTGGAGTAGCGTGCAAGATAGTGTGTACGCCACTGAGGCCGCAACAGAGCAGCTAGCGGAGCTAGAGCTGGAGTAGCGTGCAAGATAGTGTGCACGCCACTGAGGCTGCAACAGAGCAGCTAGCGGAGCTAGAGCTGGAGTAGCGTGCAAGATTGTGTGTACGCCACTGAGGCTGCAACAGCGCAGCTAGCGGAGCTAGAGCTGGATAACGTGCAAGATAGTGTGTACGCCACTGAGGCTGCAACAGAGCAGCTAGCGGAGCTAGAGCTGGATAACGTGCAAGATAGTGTGTACGCCACTGAGGCTGCAACAGAGCAGCTAGCGGAGCTAGAGCTGGATAACGTGCAAGATAGTGTGTACGCCACTGAGGCCGCAACAGAGCAGCTAGCGGAGCTAGAGCTGGATAACGTGCAAGATAGTGTGTACGCCACTGAGGCCGCAACAGAGCAGCTAGCGGAGCTAGAGCTGGATAACGTGCAAGATAGTGTGTACGCCACTGAGGCTGCAACAGAGCAGCTAGCGGAGCTAGAGCTGGAGTAGCGTGCAAGATAGTGTGTACGCCACTGAGGCCGCAACAGCGCAGCTAGCGGAGCTAGAGCTGGAGTAGCGAGCTAGATTGTGTGTACGCCACTGAGGCCGCAACAGAGAAGCTAGCGGAGCTAGAGCTGGAATAGCGTGCAAGATAGTGTGTACGCCACTGAGGCCGTAACAGAGCAGCTAGCGGAGCTAGAGCTGGAGTAGCGTGCAAGATTGTGTGTACGCCACTGAGGCCGCAACAGAGCAGCTAGCGGAGCTAGAGCTGGAGTAGCGTGCAAGATAGTGTGTACGCCACTGAGGCCGTAACAGAGCAGCTAGCGGAGCTAGAGCTGGATAACGTGCAAGATAGTGTGTACGCCACTGAGGCCGCAACAGAGCAGCTAGCGGAGCTAGAGCTGGAGTAGCGTGCAAGATAGTGTGTACGCCACTGAGGCTGCAACAGAGCAGCTAGCGGAGCTAGAGCTGGAGTAGCGTGCAAGATAGTGTGTACGCCACTGAGGCCGCAACAGAGCAGCTAGCGGAGCTAGAGCTGGATAACGTGCAAGATAGTGTGTACGCCACTGAGGCCGCAACAGAGCAGCTAGCGGAGCTAGAGCTGGAGTAGCGTGCAAGATAGTGTGTACGCCACTGAGGCCGCAACAGAGCAGCTAGCGGAGCTAGAGCTGGATAACGTGCAAGATAGTGTGTACGCCACTGAGGCTGCAACAGGGCAGCTAGCGGAGCTAGAGCTGGAGTAGCGTGCAAGATTGTGTGTACGCCACTGAGGCCGTAACAGAGCAGCTAGCGGAGCTAGAGCTGGAGTAGCGTGCAAAATAGTGTGTACGCCACTGAGGCCGTAACAGAGCAGCTAGCGGAGCTAGAGCTGGAGTAGCGTGCAAGATAGTGTGTACGCCACTGAGGCCGCAACAGAGCAGCTAGCGGAGCTAGAGCTGGAGTAGCGTGCAAGATAGTGTGTACGCCACTGAGGCCGCAACAGCGCAGCTAGCGGAGCTAGAGCTGGAGTAGCGAGCTAGATTGTGTGTACGCCACTGAGGCCGCAACAGAGAAGCTAGCGGAGCTAGAGCTGGAATAGCGTGCAAGATAGTGTGTACGCCACTGAGGCCGTAACAGAGCAGCTAGCGGAGCTAGAGCTGGAGTAGCGTGCAAGATTGTGTGTACGCCACTGAGGCCGCAACAGCGCAGCTAGCGGAGCTAGAGCTGGAGTAGCGTGCAACCAGCCAGTGTCACAACGCAGCACACAGCACTTGGCTTTGCATCCGCCTGCTCTGGGACGCTGCCTTGCACACACACACACACACACACACACACACACACACACACACACACTCACACACACACACACACACACACACACACACACACACACACACACACCATACACACACACACACACACACCATCACCCACCCACCCCCTCACTGCAGCATTTCTGTACCCCGCCTTTACAACCCCCCCCCCCCACTTCCCCCCGTGACCCCCCCCCCCCCTCACCTGTTTCCACCGCTACTCTGTACCTGACACGATTTACAGACAAACTGACGTGAGTCCAACTTGTTTATTTGATACAAAAGCTTTCGGAGCCTGAGAGCTTCTTCGTCAGGAGACAAGTGAGAGAAACATAGAAACAAGTTGGACTCACGTCACTTTGTAATTCTTATTGAAGTCGAAGTCCAACACTGGCTTATATCCCTATTACCTGACAAGGTTTCCTATCTGCTCACGTTACTGCACGCACAAAAAACCGCAAGATAGCCTCCATTGCACACACCTCAAACCCCCCACCCCCCACCCCCCACCCCCACTATTAAAACTTATCAGTTTCCGCCCATTTGCTTGCTGCATAGCATCTCCTGTACTGTGCCTTTAGATGAGAACCAACACTCACCAGCTCGAGGTTATCTCAAGCACGGAAACCTCGCCACGCGGTGCGGTGTCGTACCAGGACAGCCGGCCCGGTCAATACTCGATGAGCCGCCAGCCAGCCCACGCCAGCGTGCACCGTGGACGGCAGGTGAGCTGCAGGTTGCTGTGCGCCTGAGAACTCTGTAGCTAGGGGCGTGATTCTGTCGTCATTCCCCACGAGACATCTCTTCCTCTGCATGTAAGTAAAATATACTCGCTTCGCGTTCTTCTTAACAACATGGCTAAGAAACATTTGTCTGATCTGGTTCTTGTTGAGCTTCTTTGCTACTTTCATTTTCGAAAATCAAATTTCTCAGTACGAAAATGATAGTGGTTTACATCGCATCTGAAGGAACAGGGGCGCATTGGTTGTGGCTGGCACGAATTCTCGGAACTGGTCAAGATTCATAATCTCACGAGGAATCTCCGATCTTCAAGTCGACGACTGCTTCGTGTCCCACAAACAATACTGAAAAACTATGGCTATCGATTATTTAGTGTTATGGGACCCAGACTGTGGAACCAGCTTCCTGAGTCACTGAGGTCAGCTCCGTGTATAGCTGCCTTCAAAACTGGCCTCGGGATTTATTTATATCACAATGTCGCGCCATGAGCACATTCTGTGATGTGATATAATGCGCAATACAAATGAAAATACATACGTACGTACATTTCAAGTCGCACTAGTAGACGTCCAAGAGCAACTAATGCGCCAGACTAAGACTACGGTGAGACTTTCAGGGTTGCTTACGTGTACATATAGTTGGCCAGAGTGGTTTACCTCACGACTGCTGTGTGCACAATTGAACAAAAACATGTTTTACCTGAAGCAAGAAGATGTGGTGTGAACTGCTTTATGAAAAGCTGTTTCGAGATGAACCACGTGTTTTTTTTATTCACCATCGAGCGTAACCTCCTCTACTCATCTCTCTGGGCATTCAAGCCGAGATGCTTAATGCGATGAAATAAGGCTTCGTTCTGTTGCCGTCCGCGATATTTTCCATCAGCTAGCTCCTTGGAGAGATTAGAGACAGAAAGAATAAAGGTCGTTGCATAGGTCTGCCGGATACAACTAAGTGTTTCCACTCGACCAAAGGACGAGTCTTCGGTGATTTTTTTGTATCAGTTATGAATCTTCCATTTGCAGTGACTCTATTCACACACACACACACACACACATACACACACATACGCACACACACACACGCACGCACGCACACACGCACACGAACACGCACACACACACACCATTTCAAACATTTATGTAGCTACTGCGTATAATTGCGTGTTACTATGTGCACACGAACAGAGACTTTTCTACAACTTAGATAAACTTCGATAAACTTCCTCTCTCTCTCTCTCTCTCCCTCTCTCTTTCACATCTCTCTTTCTCTCTCACACATACATACACACACACACACACACACACACGCACACACACATACACTAACGAACAAACACAAGCACGAGCACGTATGCACACAGATAAAAGTGCAGACAGGCAGGCAGACCAATTGAACTGGACGAAGATGGGGTTTGGGAAGGGGAAAGAAAAGTGTTCTCGAATTGAGCCGCCTCTGTATTGTTTAACAGCTTTCAGAATTTCCTCAAAATGGGATTCAATAAAGATGTTGATTGCGGTGGTGGTGGTGATGATGTTGATGATGATGATGATGATGATGATGATGATGATGATGATGATGATGATGATGATGATGATGATGATGATGATGATGATGATGATGATGATGATGATGATGATGATGACGACGACGATGATGATGATGATATTGTCGAAGTTACAAACGCTGGTGGTCGTTTTCGATAAACTTTATTCGCGCACTGGTCGATAAACAGCGGTGACAATAAGTAGTGTCGTCGTACTCGCTTCACTCTACGCACAGTGCCGCAGAGGACTCGCTCCTTACAAAGTTAAGCTCTCACCTTAACTCTGTCGCATCTGCAGCTCGTGACTCCTCGTCTGCCTCTCTCTCGCTTTGTCGCTCCTTATGTACCTAACCCCAGGTTCCAGATCTTTCGTGAATGAAGCGGCAGTCTCTAAAAAGTCGAGGTCTAAATCGGCTGACGTCACGTGACAGAACAATGATCTGACCGATATAAACAAAACCTACCGTGTCCCGACCCCCCACCCCCACCCCCCCCACCCCCGCATGATCTAGAACCTTCACAACAATATACTTTCTGACAGAACACCATCCATACGAGTCTTCACATGTGTCAAGTGCAATGATGAATTAATCGAGCCATCACGAATCGTGTCTATTTTCAGGAAATGGAGTCTGAGGACAACGAGGAGTGCTGTTGTTGCGGACAGTCGCACGCCTTCAATCGTCTGGAAGATGAAACGGTGAATAGTTTACTATTACTATTGCTATTATTTTAACATGATTTTTCACACGAGGAAGCAAACATTTTACCGCGCCTTTCTCTCTCTCTCTGTCTCTCTCTCTGTCTCTCTCTCTGTCTCTCTCTCTCTGTTTATGTCTTAGTCTCAGTCTATATATCTCTCTCTGTCTCTCTCTTTCTGTGTTTCTCTCTCTGTTTCTCTCTCTCTCTCTGTCCCTTTCTCTTTCTGTCTCTCTGACTCTCTCTCTGTTTTTGTTTCTCTCCTCCCTCTCTCTCTCTCTGCGTCTCTCTGTCTCTCTCTGTCTCTCTCTCTCTCTCTCTCTCTCTCTCTCTCTCTCTTACTCACACACACACACACACACACACACACACACACACACACACACACACACATACACACCACACACAAACATGTTGCCTTGCACGACCTCGTTTTTGTTTCATTACTACATTTCTTTCTTGGCTCACTGAAGAACTTGTTTTATAGACATACTGGCATTTTCATGGAAAATAATGACGCCCTGATCTGAAACTGAAAGTACATCACTCTGACTATTTCTGTCCAACAAGTCTGATAAAAGTTTTTAATCCAAGCTGTTGTTTGGCCTATTTGACTGACAACCATTCTGTCCCACAGTTTAGACATCAGCAAGATCGTAATCTGCTGTCCTATAAACAAACAAATGCAGCTCAGCTTGAGGCTTGTTTCCGTCCACTTGTCGTTACTATTATTGGTCGGAGATGTGTCTAGGAGACGAGAGGGAGAGGGAGAGAGAGAGAGAGAGAGAGAGAGAGAGAGAGAGAGAGAGAGAGAGAGAGAGAGAGAGGAAGAAAGTTTGTACTTTTAAGCACTGTATTGCAAGACCGACGGCCCATCACAATTTTTACAATAGTACCATGATTTATTGGCAACCGTTATGCATTCTAAGCCATTTGCATTGTAATGGATGGACAGCAGCATTGCTATCGTGGCAAAGGTAAAAGGCAGAGAATAAACAAACACGGTAACATGTCCTTTTCAAACACAACAGAGCAGTTGGGTCCGGGGGGGTGGGGGCAGGAGAGAGAGAGATAGATAGATAGAGAGAGAGAGAGAGAAAGAGAGAGACAGACAGACAGACAGACAGACAGACAGACCGAGAAAGACAGTGTGACAGACAGACAGTGACAGAGACAGACAGAGAGAGAAACACAGAGAGAGACAGCGAGAGACAGGCAGAAAGAGACAGACAGACACACAGGGAGAGAGACAGAGAGAGACAGACAGAGAGACATACAGAGTGACAGAGACAGAGACAGACAGACAAACACAGAGACAGACAGAGAGAGACAGAAAGACAGAGAGAGACAGAGAGAGAGAGACAGACAGACAGAGAGAGACGGACAGACAGAGAGAGATAGAGAGACAGAGAGAGACACACAGAGAGAGACACAGAGAGAGAGACAGAGATAGAGAGACAGAGAGAGAGAGACAGACAGAGAG
>JAWQFJ010002704.1:17500-24507 GCA_034096865.1 Theodoxus fluviatilis | reverse complement strand
GAGAGAGAGAGAGAGAGAGAGAGACAGAGTGTGTGTGTGTGTGTGTGTGTGTGTGTGTGTTTGTGTGTGTGTGTGTGTGTGTGTGAGTGTGTGTGAGGGTGATTGTGTGTGTGTGTATGTGTGTGTGTGTGTATGTGTGTGTGTGTGTGTGTGTGAAACGAATAAAAGAGAGAAGGAAGGAATAATATTTCCATACTGAACATGGAGAAGAAATATCTTTAAAATCCAAGACAATATGGCAACTTCTTCAGGCAAGGCAAATTAAGATTCTGGGATCCAAACCTCAGACTATCTTCGTAAAGGTGGAAACCGCTGTTAGACTTGGTACGGTAACACAATGATGATGAAAGAGGATGTTGGTCCAACTTGTTTTGCAAGCTTTCGGAGTTTAGTAGATTAGTAGCTACTAGTATAAAACCAGTTGAACCAAAGTCCTCTTTCTTAATCTTTTTTTCATCAAACTTACTTCTGACACTCAAGCAAAAGATTGCAATTCTGACCGAGCCCATGTGTTTGTATAAAACCGCCAATGATTAGTTTATAAATACCTGGGACTTAGAAAATATTTGCAAAGGAAGTAAATCTCAGAGGGCCTTTGGCCAAATTTCTCTGCGTATGAAACGATCCTTTCGTGACCAGCAGTGCAACTGAACGCTGCCTTGTTGCTGTTAAGCTGGAACAGAAAAATGATGAGAACTTATCGGAAAGGACAGGACACTTGGAATGAAAAGACCATGGACCGCTAGCTGCAGCTGAAACATTTCCGTCCCGACGAAAGGCCACACGCCTCCGGTCATTTTAGCTGCTGTTAGTCATCCTGATTTGCTTTCTAGGGTAATAAGAACATATGAACAAATGGCCGGAGGGGGGGGGCGGGACTAAGGCAGGAGGGTGTATAAAATGTGCATAATAAAAATCGTTACGTACAGGAGGAGGAGGAATGAGAAAGGAGAAATAGGAAATTCTCTGTTTTCTTCCGTCTGCATGAGTTTGTTTTGAGAGATAAACAGGTATACATACCCAAAGCCCTGAATGTGCTTATGATATTGTGTGAATTGAGTATTCTTCGCCTGTCATTGGATGTTCAATTTTGCCTTCCATTTTTTGTTTCTAGGCAAAAAACCAGGAGCTGACGATGAGGTGAGGGAATCGGAGGAACAAGTCGTTACTTTACATCCAATCAAAGTGCAGAATCGGACCTGTGGATAAGTTGTATTCATCTGATGTGCTGTGTAAAATACCACAATTTATGGTTTCTATGAATTGCATATTACCTGTTTGGCAATTTTTTGGGGTAGGTAACTTTTTTCTATGGGTCATTGTTATAAGGTAAGAGTAGAGTTACAATGTTGTGTCATTGAGCAAGAGGATTTTGATATAATGTTATTTCATAGTATTGTTATCTGTCCAAAGTGTGTGTGTGTGTGTGTTTGTGTGTGTGTGTGTGTGTGTGTGTGTGTGTGTGTGTGTGTGTTTGTTTGTTTGTTTAACAACCTAATGATTTCCTGTCGTGTTAGATTTGAGGTATTTGTATGTTTTCGTTTGTCTGTTTGTGTGTTGTTGTGTGTGTGTGTGTGTGTGTGTGTGTTTGTCATTTTTCTTAAATCATCTGTTGTTGGTTTTGACCTCACATGATAATTTAAGATTACACATAGAATATCGTAACATATGCAGGGAATATTCCCGATTCTATTCTGTTTGGTTTTCACTACATGATGGTACCACACGTTAGGTCAGAAATGACAGACATTATGATTCCTTTGTTTTAGTGTTTTTCCTTGTTCTTTTTTCAAACTGCCTTTTTGTACGTAATTTGTAGCATAGGCTTTCTTCTGCACGTGGCTACTTTGCTCATGAGTAGTGATGACAGCGTTATATTTACCATTGTCCCTTGTGATCATTTTGTTTATATACTATTCTATTCTCTGACATAAATCCATGCAGATCGATCTGAACGAAACTGTTTTCTGTGTCTTGAAGAGTCTCGAAACTCGCGTCCGAGCGGATGCGAGAAGGAAATGCTTGCGTGGAAGACTTGAGCGACACGCTTCGTCCCAGCGCCATTGCAGAAAAATGGAGCGGGTTCTTCAGATCTGGAGAATACTGGACAACATTCGAAAACATCGTCCAGAGCGGAAAATCCGAGGCGGCCACAGCCGAGCTGCTCTACCGAGTGTGCAAAGTGAGAACTCCTGAGCATGGTGGTTTGTGTTTGAAGCAGTACCATAGAGGGTTTAGGATCAAAACTGTTTGAAATTATCACTACTGTTAACAGTGGAAAACGATCCAGGATACATACGTGGTATTTATCATCGAGATAAAGCGGAGGCGGTGGAAAATGAAATGTAGTGAGCACTGTGCCATGACACGATAGCAACAGCTGTGTAAGTAGCTGAAAGCCGTTCGTGAGCACTTGCATGACAAAATTCCAAAGGACATCTTGTCCTTCATGAAAAACACAGACCTATTTCGTAATGCATCCATCATTCAAGAGGGTACGTAGCATTTACTCCGCAAAAGTATGCTAATGCACTCGCGTGTGGTTGTGTGCTAAGACATGAAAGCTTATTTCAGCACAGCATGACAAGCAATGTGACCGCAAAAGATGACTTTGTATCTGCTGATATTGTCTAAATTTCCATTCTGATGGCACCCCTCTTCTGTGTCTATATCTTCAGATTGCCTTCAAGACCTGCGTGGACATGATCGAGGAGCTGGTTCCGACTGTGGTGACGTCACAACCGAGATCAGGCCAAGGATCGTCCGGTACAACAACCCCTCAGTCCCCGGCCGTGGTGAGAGTGGCGGCTTTCAATGTCTGGGCCGTGGTGAGAGTGGCGGCTTTCAATGTCTGGGCCGTTGTTTTGACTGTGCTTGTAATAATAATAATAATAATAATAATAATAATAATAATAATAATAATAATAATAATAATAATAATATAGTTTATTTACGCACATACCTTCCCTTGACAGGCAAGCTCGTGGCGTTTACAATCCAAAGAATTAACACTCATACAACCGCTCAACACCACATTCCTAAAAAACCTCACACTACACACATAAACAAAAAACAAAAACTAAAATCCAATAGAACAAACTATACAATATACGCAGCACTTGCAAGCAAGGTCAAGTTAGGCGAAGCAGCTCAGCGGGAAAGGCGGATCGGAAGAGGTGGGTCTTTAGAGCACTTTAGAACTGGGGCAGAGTGTCAGAATGACGGACTGACAGGGGGAGACTATTCCAGGTTACAGGTCCAAAATAGGAGAAGGCACGCTGTCCTTGAGTTTTCTTGTTACGGCGGGGGACCTTGAGTATTCTAGAGTCAGCAGCTGAGCGTAGAGATCTGGAGGGCGTGTAGACTAAGAATTTCTGTAAGAGCGTGTGGTGCGGTGTTGTTGATGGCTTTGAAGCGCAAAGTAGCAAGTTTATAATCTATCCTCTGAGAGATGGGGAGCCAGCGAAGTGTATGTAGGAGTGGAGAGACATGGGTACGCTTGGGACATAACTGCTTCCTGAGTGCGTCATTCAGCAGATAATTCAAGGCTTTTTCCCTAATTAGGTGCTCAGCGTTTTCTTCTCCCTATTGCAGGACATTCCAGAATTACGGAGGAAACTGGAAGCGCTGCTGCCTGACAACACGTCTGACGTGGAAGCTTTTCTCCAGCCACTCTCAGACAACGTTGCCACCGTTCAGCGGAAACTTCGACGTTCTGTCGTGGAATTCCTGAGGACCTGGAGGCAGCCCCCCCTGGTGCAACAGGTTGGTGCAGGGCTGCCCTCTCATAGACCTCCCCCTCCTTCCGTCAGTCCGTCCGTCTGTTCGTCTGTCTGTCTGCGGGTCTGACTGAGTTAAATCTTAACGGATCAGTAGGGCTGTCGGCAATTAGATCAGTTCAGTAAGTGCAAGCAATCAGGCACTACGTCAGTCACTCAGTCCAGGAGAGAGGAAGGAAGGATGCGAGGAGGGAGGGAGGTTGTCCAAGCATCAAGGTAAAGACACGTTGGAGACATGTGTGACAGCAACAGGAGTCTTGGATGACGCAGCAGAAGTTGCACGGTGTGCATGCACGCTCTGGTCTCATGAACATTGATGTGGGGAAACATTTGTACTCGCAGCATTCGACGCCTTCTGGTGAAGAGCGTGTGAAGGAGGTGAGGGTGGGGGATGGGGAGAGGCTGCCTGAATTATTAGAAGTTTTCATAAATATGTCCTTGTTGCTATCGGGGTGGTTTCGGAAGCTCTTTGTTTCCTTCAGGAAGCATAGACTTACCATTTGGCGACCTTCCTGTGAGTGCCGTTTTCTAGAAAACTTTTCCTTTGAAGAATAAGTGCAATATTGATGCCACTAAATACAGCAAGTGAATAACAACTAACTCATACAACCGTACTCCATGATTTAACAAATAATCTTACTATGAGAGAGAATGAAAACATGGTCAAACAAACAACATACTGTTTTCCTCTAACAAAAGCCATATTCCTCACTACTTTCCTTCGTTGTTGCAGTGGGTGATGCAGGTCATTGAAAAGGAAGTAGAAGGGGACATCGATGTGGCACTGATAGGGAATTTCACCGCGGAGCTCACGCTGCTGTGCTACGCCATGCGTCTGCACGAGATTCCCATGGCCGTCAAATTCGACTCCGACGCCGGGTCTACCCTGGACACGACGCTGTACGAGGTGGAGGGGAGCAGGGATCAAGGTTCGGAGGCCCGTGTGGTGCGGCCACCTCTGCTGCGCGAGGACAGAGGAGCGGTGCTCCTCAAGGGGGAGTTGCAGTTCATGAAACCCGTGTCGCCACAGCCAGGGGCAGATTTGGCCCGAGCCAACCCCGCCAGACACAGCAATAGGGGACAGCGGGAGCAGTTTGCAGACGGGGAGAAGAGTGGCGCGTCCTGAAGTGGCTGACAGAGACACTCTGATGAAATCAAGATTTCCTTATTACCCTCGTTTTGTCATGATTCACGTGCACTAAATGATTTCTGCATTGTCCATTTGCAACATTTCTTCACGGTCCTAAAATAACAAATAAAGCCTTTTTACCTCCGCCAAGGAGGTTATGTTTTACCCTCGGTTTGTTTTTTTGTTGATTTTTCAGTTATTCAGCAAAATTACTCAGGCAGTACCACCCGGATCCCCATGAACTTTGGTGGAAGGTCAAGGCTTTACCCACGGAAGATTTCACTCAATGTTGAGATTTACTTGTTATCTCGCGTGGGAATTACAATTTTAAAAAATAATGCTATCTGTTATAATTCCGCACTCGGATATTGCTTTCAGCCATAAAATGAGCCAAACAGTGTAGAGCCAAGTGTGGCCAGTAGAACGTGCTGCCTTTATGTATTATACAGGCCATGAAAGAGAAGTTTGGGCTTTCTAGGCGGGTGTTGGAGCACTCACAGTGATTTCTAGTTCTTAATGCTTTCATGCTGTAGGAGCTTCGTCGTTTCTTGGAGCGGTGGATGAAGTCTGGAAACAAGGAAAAGCAAGAGTCATAATCAGTCGAGTTTTAAAAATGCACTTTAAACATAAAATAGCTAGTAAGGGAAGATTTACCATTCCATTTTTTTGTCATATGCTGATCTGTCCTGACTTGTTAAAATATATACAAAGTTTTGAGCAATATCCAAACTGTCGAATGTTACGAGAAAGCTCTCTGGCATTAAGGCAACTTGATCAAACATTTACCATTGCCTTTTTTTCTTTACTTTGTTAACATCTACACTGGAAATAAAAAAGAGAAATGGAATGCTTCTGTAATTGTTAATGACGCATGGAAAGCAAGTCAAAGAACAAATACAGACCAACAATCAGACGCGCGCGCTCTCAAACATAAACTTAGACACACACACATACACACACACGCACACATACATGCATACAGAGTGATAAACAATGATATATGTCCAGCAAAAAACGCAAAGACAATATAGACAGGCAGAAAGACAGTCGAACACACAGACATACACCTAGAAAAAGACAAAATAATAACATACACAGAGATACACATACGGAGGGACGGGCAAACAGATCAACAGACTGATACATGCAGACTCAAAATTTGGCAGGCACATAAACGAGCATGCAGACAGTCCCAGATGCAGGTGTGCCTGCAGAAAGAGAGAGAGAGGGAGAGAGAGAGAGAGAGAGAGAGAGAGAGAGAGAGACAGACAGACAGACAGACAGACGCACACACACACAGACAGACAGCAGGCAGGCAGGCAGGCATGCAGGCAGGCAGACAGGCAGGCAGACAGGCAGGCAGACAGGAAGGCAGGGAGGCAGGCAGGCAGGAAGGCAGGAAGGCAGGCAGGCTGGAAGGCAGGCAGGCAGAGAGAGAGAGAGAGAGAGAATAGCATGTAAGCGAAGAGTATGAGTGACAGGACTAATTGAACAGGCAAATAAGTTTTTTAAGTAATCAGCAATAAGGTTTGAAACCGAATCAGCAAAGTATACCCACAATTACATATGCGCTCGCGCGCGCGCTCATGTATGCACAGGCACAACGTGTGAAGAAGAAAAAAAGTAAGGGGTGAAACCGTAACAGCGTGTTTTTTTAAGGTTCCCTCCTCAATAACGGCATATCGTGTGCACAAATATGACCCACGTTAATACTATGAAACTACAAACTTCAAATTGGAGGAACCCACAACCGACACCGATAGCGACTTTATTTATTTCTACCAGTCTATACTAAAGCCTACACACCTAATCAAAATATACTTTTTCATTTTGGCACTATTATAAGCCCTCGGCCTTTATACTAAATTATTGCGGGGTGGAATGGGACGAAAAGGGACAACAAAATGTATCAAAGAAACTATTAACCAAAACTACATTTATCAGTAGTCAATTCAGCGCGCTCAGTGACGAAAACAAATCCAAAACCCGAAGAAAAACCCCACTCTACTTGCAAATCCCCTCCACGTTATTCATGTCACATTTATGGGGTCGCTTCCAAAAGCATAAACTTGGAAGACAAGGACTTGAGCCGGCGCGAA
>JAWQFJ010002704.1:5000-12500 GCA_034096865.1 Theodoxus fluviatilis | reverse complement strand
AATGGAAAAGTGTACGTACTTGGAGTATTTGTCTTTGAATATGTTCTTTTGTACATTTTGATGGGTGTATTAGTAGGTTATTTTTAGATAAACATACTCGAAATATTTTTATCAAAGTGCACATGACGAAACGTCAACACGTCATACATGTAGAGCTCTCTGAATCATGTCCCTTGAAATGATCCGGAGTTTATAGAGGCACAGCAGTTTTGACAAAATTGTCTGCATGAGCATCCGGATCGCTTTCTTTTCTTTGACATAGTTCACGGGCCATTCGAGATGTCACTGTGGCACGTTCAATCAAATGAAAAACTGCTGCGATGTCTGAATCGTCAGTTATTTTGTCTTACAGCATGATTATGTTCATGATGACTTTTCTTTTCGTACTTTTCTTTGCTATGATTTTTTATTTTTAAAACGCCGTCTGTCAGTGGAGACGCTACCGTTCGATTGCGTTCGTCTGCTAGCCACCTAGGTACATACGGTGAGGTTTGTTTACTTATTTTCTGTGGGTTTTGTGCAGAAAGTTTCCGTTAAAACAGTCTAATATGACTATTTTCGATTAGTTTTTAATCTAATTAATATTTTTGCATGCTTTAACGCGGCCGAATCTTTGGCATAACTCCCCGGGCGTGCGAAGTCAGTAGCGTCTCCACTGACAGAGCAATGTTTAAACGGACTATAGGCTCACGGACATGCTCAGAACCATCCATTTTGATGAACCAAATATTTCGATTTCACAACGCCTGCTACAAAAAAAGCCAAAACACCCCCATTATTGCAGCAAAACATTTTATTACACACTACACCGTAAATTTATTCACAAACATGATCGGAACGCATCAGAAACGCGTCGACAAACAAGCAGTTTTTACAAGTCTCTAAGCGGTGTGATTACATCCCTTGATTCACCCATATTCATTCCCGCTTGGTGCGCTGCGTTTCCGAGCGTCTTGTAACTTTATATAGCAAAAGCTCGGCATGAGCTATCTTTGTGTAACCTATAATCTTTGCCGCAGCTAAGTACCTCCGAGGCCTCCTCGGCAAAAATCGCATCTCCTTGCGAGCGAGGAGCTTTGGAAAACACGCTCGTCTCGAGCTTTCCTTGCGTTCCTTGACATCCCTCGCGAGATACCAGCGTAAACAACGCACCCCAGTTTAGACTCAGATATTGATGATACATCGTTACATAACACCAATAATAATGCTTTATCTCTAGTACTTCACTGTGTTCCATGTTGTAGCGCCTGCCTTCATTTCGAGATAGGGGTGGGGTGTTGGTTGGTTGTTATTTTCGGCTAGAGTAGGGAGGGTTCCTTGTCTAGGGAGGTGTTGAAATCTTTGACTCGTTCAGAGAACCGATTCAAGCGTACTGTTTATCCGTTTCGGGTATTACTAAGAACTGAGATTGTATAACTACATTTCGTGCCCTGAGTTTTCCAGTCAGTGACAAGTCAAACAATCGATTTCTTTCTGCTGAATGGCAGGGTTAGCACATGAAGTCGGATGAGTAGTTTTTGCCATATTATGCGTACTGTTTATAATGAGTCTCACGTGGAACACCTCACAAATTATTTCCGTCGCTCGTGTCAAACCATGGAGGTTGTGAATTGCTTCGAGTCATATTGGAGGTCAAGTCTCGTGATCTCTGTGCCTCACTGCAGAAATCCCTGCATGAATATCCAATCTGCGAGTATTTAAACGTCTTTCAAAGTTCAGCGTCCATCTGTTGCTTCCAAAACCCACTACCGCTGCAACCAACACCATAGATGCCACCGCTTCAACTACCGCTGCTACCACTGCTAATGACGACAACAGCCGCACGTTCACTGTCATCACTACAAATATCAACTTCATTATTACCACTTTCACCATCGTCAACATCGCCGCCGCATCCATAATCAACAGACAAAACAACTACCGTCACTACCACCATGATCTTCGACACCAATCGCCACCATCAGGTCGCTATCATTACCAATTTTCCATCCCTACATGAAATAATAACCTCGAACTCTTAGTTTCTTTTGCTTGGCAAGAATGACAATCAACACCGGCTGGCGAGCGCTTTCAGTTGGGTTGAAAATGTCAAGATGTTTTTCGCACTAAATTTGGAGAAGATAGGTGTCAGGTTTCATCAGAGCTGTGCATCAATTGACACGGTGTGCAGCATTACACTAAAAATGCTGACATAAGGACTTCGGAGCATTACACTAAATATGCTGACATAAGGACTTCGGAGCATTATACTAAATATGATGACATAAGGACTTCGGAGCAGCTTAGGTATACAGGTAAGCCGAGAGGCATGCACATACTGACGTCACATAAGTCCAAGATTTGACTTACTTACTTGACAACACCACAAGGTTGTTTTATCTTGTCAAGGGTTGAGTATTCGACAAAGGGCGACAGTGCATCACAACGGTGAGCAATGAGTGCTCCATTAGAATGACAGCGTACTATTCAGAGGACCTCGCATGTGGACTTCGGATCTACTATACTTTTGCTCAGTCTCCATGCACATCTCACTTTTACTTCGTTCCTATATATCAAGCAATGGAGCAGTTTTTCAAAAACGCTGTGTGCCTCTAGGACTGCCTGTTTTCTGTACAGGTCGCCTTGGATTCTCAACAGGACAAAAATATACAGCGTTGCAGCTTGTGAGAGGAGTATCAGAGTGTATGCTAGACAGGGATAACGTCTACTTAAGGAGTACCATATTACCTACCGCTGATAATTCCAATGTGGGTGCAACTGTTGACATGAAAATGTAGGCCCCCTAGCCTATGCCTTGTACTCGAAAACACATCCTCGCATGCCCGATTTTCGAAAGTGCAAGTTGTTACGTGATTCATCCTTCAAGTTTCCCGCAGAAAAGGCAGAGCGAACAAGGTCGTCTATGTTCAGGAAGGCACAAATTGCACACGCACATTTTGCAACTGGCGCCAGTGCTGCCTGTGAATTATATGTTCAGCGACATGGAGTCAAAGGTCAGGATTTGAGAATGAATGAATGGAGTTTTCCGACCAACAGCCTTTGTAGGTTATATTAGGCTATTTATGACGATAAACCATTAGAGTAAGTTAGAGTCAGAGCAAGACAACTCGCGATGTCCCTGGTTATTCCCCTCGTTAGAATCGCGCAAGGAGACGCGGTGGGTGTATTCTCACCCCCAACCAACAGGAGACCCGGATGTGCGGGAGTGTGCTGAGGCAATGCAACTAGAAAAAAATGCTGTCAGTGTCATATCCCTACACTGCCCCCTTGAAGCAGATATCTAGGTTGGGTTCACTCATAAGAGCAGAGTTCGGAAAAGTGTGTCAACAGTGTGCATGTACGTGCTATCTTCAGAATATGCGTCTGGAAATTGTTCATGATGCCTTTTGTAGTACTCCGGCAAAGCTCATCACCTTCTGAACCATCAAATACACAAATACAGGACTTTCTCGTCTCATTTTACAATTCTGGAGTACGTAAAGTTTTTTGTGCTTTTTTTAACGTTATGGTCGGTTGCCATACATTTTGGGAAAACAAAAAAATTATGTTTGCAAATCGACGAGTGAATGAGTAATCAAATGCACATACACACATAAAAACATACACACAGGCGCTCGCTCGCTCGCGCGCGCACGCACACACATATACACATCCATGAACCTACGGAGAAACAGAAGAATGGACAGGTAGACAGGCAGACAGACGAACAAATGGGCGTACGTTCGGGCGCACGGAGAGAGAGAAAGAGAGAGAGAGAGAGAGAGAGAGAGAGAGAGAGGGGGGAGAGAGGGAGAGAGAGAGAGAGAGAGAGAGAGAGAGAGAGAGAGAGAGAGAGAGAGAGAGAGAGAGAGAGAGAGAGAGAGAGAAAGAAAGAGGAGAGGGGGAGAGGAGAGAGAGAGAGAGAGAGAGAGACAGAGACAGAGAGACAGAGACAGAGAGAAACACAATGAGAGATACAGAGACAGAGAGAGACACACAGAGAGAGAGAGACAGAGAGAGACAGAAAAAGAGACAGAGAGACGAACGAAGGAACGAACGAACAAATTTTTAATGAGGCCACCGGCCCATTTCAAGTGTACAGTGTCAGTACATGTGAATACATTTCAAGTAAACAGTGTCGATACATTTTAAGTGTACAGTGTCAATACATGCCAAACATTCAATGAAAACATTTTGGAGCAGATATAGAAACTGTCCCGCTTCGCAGACTCAAGCGCATCCTGTCTACGTTTAAATGCCTTGTACACAAACACGCTAGTTGATCTTATGGTTTTCATTTGTTTACTGGACATTAGGAATGTTACCGGTTCGTCGACGTTCAAATAAATAAAAAACAAATGAGGAACGTTCCCTTAAATCGTGTAATGTAGGACAATAGAGAAGAAAATGAATCTCTGTTTCTTCTCGTTCTCTGCAGAGCGGACACAAATTAATGCCTTCACATGACACACATCTATATTTCTGAGTGAACAAATCCGTAATTCCCAAACTGAAATGTATGTAAATATCTTTATATACTTGTTAAAATCTATATCGCAGAGGTACTATTCAGTTCCCAATGATATTTTGAAGAGTCTATAAAAGGAATACCTACTACTCTTCCGAACTCGCATTTCCCAGTCAGTATGAAACCTTCTAATGAGTTTTCCTCTGATGTTTTCTTATAAAACTGTCTCATTGGCAATCCGCTGGTTTGTCCATACATTATCACAATCACTTTCTATGAGTAACTTCTTTATTTTGGTTGCCCCAAAATCCTCATTGTTTGACGTGCACAGCATTATCTGATATACTCTAAAGGGTAAGCTACCTTCGTCCATTTTCAAGATTTTAAACCAGTTCTTGACACTGCGTAACTAGGCATTGACAGGCAGAGGAAAAAGCCCAGTGTCCGTATAGACCATATCATTAGGCGTTCCTGAAGAAACATTTCAGAATATTTTCAGAGATGTACACTTTCTAACGTTCGACAATCATCTAATCCCCAGAGTTCAGCCCCATAAAAGAATTGGTTTGATCTGTGCATCAAACAGTTTAAAATACACATCCAGTATTACCTGTAACATTTTTCTCAATGACCAAGTCTGAAGAGCAGCTCTCGTTCTACAGGTCAACTCATTTTGCGTCTCCTTTGAACACAACTTTGTAGATAGTATGTTGCCAAGATACTTGTATCCGCTTACTGCTTCCAGTTGCACATCACCTAGATACCAATTTTCATGACTGGCCAAATGTCCACCCAGTCTGCATACAAGTAGTTTTGTTTTATATGTGTTGACCCATTCTAGTCCACTAGAGAATTCACCTGCCGGCTAAAATGTCTCTAGCACAGTTGGCATCACGTGATGGAAGGTTTTCGTCCGAAATATGCAAATAGAGGTCACATGAGAGGCTTGTGGGATAGCCGATCTGCTTCCAGACATACGCCGTTCAAGTAGTTCTAAGACTATTTCGCACAAAACTCTTAACTTACTCTTGTTGAGACAATAAACAAGCGTTTATTCGATAAAATAAAATGTTTGTGTTGAAATGGAAACAAGTTTTGACATCTGAATGATTTCTGTAAAAAGTGGAGAGAAAAAAGTATCAGAACGAACTACTTTTGGCGAAATGCTGTAATGCGAAGGGTCAAGTCTATTACGCATTCATTGCGAACTGTGCCAGAGTCAATACTGACTCGGGTTCACAGAATGGTGTTGACCTTCAGGCTAAATCTATCGGCTGCGCTCTTAAGACAGTCACATTGATTCTGAAGCCCAACTGCTGTGTCCGAAAGCAGAGCTACATCGTCAGCAAAAAGGAGAGCACTTTACTCAGGTGTATTGGGCAAAAGCTGTATGCCATGTTTATCATTTGCAGATATCTATTCAATCAGGGAGTTAATTATGTTAGAAAATAAGATCGGACTGAGTTTGCAGAGTTTGTTTTAGCCCCGAGAAGCACTCAAAGAAGTCCGTTTGACCTTCCATCCCCCGTGCGCAGTATTGTACTGATCTGTACATGGCCGGCTATTAAAATATGTAAGATTTTCCCTGATATTCTATTTTTGGCAACAATTTCCACAGAGTACCCATGTTTGCAGTATCAAACACTTTTCTAAAATCTACATATCCAATATAAGGTTTTCTGTGTTTACACAAATATTTGCCAATAATGCTATATAGAACAAAACTGTTGTCAACTGTTCCATACCCTTTTCTAAAGCCCGCCTGTTCCTCCCGGATAAGATCACGCTGATCGGCCCAACTCTGTAGCCTACAGCAAATAATGTGGGTAAATACCTTACTGAAGGTGATAGATAAAGCAATACCTCTATAAATATCAGGATTGTCACTCGGTCCAAGTTTATGCATCGGTACAATAACAGCCTCTGACTAAACATCAGGAAACACACCATAATCATAAATAGCATTGAACAGGTATAATAAAGCAGGTAACAACAACTATTCAGCTGGTTTTAACATTTCAGCTATTACAACATATGTTCCTGCAGAGGCTCCAGTTTTTAGACACTTCAGAGCGTTTGCTATCTCAGTCCTTGTAATGGGCGAGTTTAACTCGCTGTTGTCAAAGTAATTGACACTTTCAGATTGCGGGTAACCATCGAGGTCGACATATGGCAAACAAGAAAATGTATTCTAGATCCAAAGACTAAGATACGTGAAAGAGAGTGTGATAATTGTAGTTGGCCGCAAGACTCACTCGAGTCTTAGCTTCGTTCTCTCTCTTTGCCAGATCGATTGTGTCATCTTATCCCAGGTTTGCGTGTCTGCAGAAGACGTAACAAGGCAGCATTGCAGTTACTCATATGTCTAATGTGAACGGGTTTGCTGCCGTAAGGGAAAGAGGAAGGCTGAAAGGAAGTGGTGTGTATGTCTGCATATTTGGGTCTCTGCGCGTGCGTGCGTTGAAGTGAATATCCGACTATGGCAGGAACTCACCAGGAAAGAAAATTTTCTATTAAATTTGATTTTTTTCAACCAACTTTTGTTTAATTATCATAGTTGATTGATTGGTTGGCTGGCTGGTTTGCTGGCTCGTTGTCTGGCTAGCTGGCTGCCTTGCTTGATTTATAGAAGATGGATAGATGCAAGCATGGATTGATGAATGGATGGGTTTATAGATGGATGATGGATGGATGGATGGAATTATGGATGGATGTATGATAGTTGAATTGGAAGGATAGATGGAAGGAAACATTAATGGATGGAAGGAAGGATGGATGATGGAAGGATGGATGGATGAATACGTGGATGGATGGATGGATGGATGAGTGGATGATAGAGGGAGGGAGGGAGGGAGGGAGGGAAGAATGAGATGGATGACAGGAATAAATCCATCCGTGTGTTTATTTTGGTCCAAATTCAGTCTCTCAGTCGGACTTGTTTGTCTTTATTTCCGAAAGTTTACGTGTTGAATCTTCTCCCAAAACTTTGCATGAAGATATTGATGTACAAAGTGATGAACCAACTTGCCTCTATGATTACAGACGGAGAGAGA
>JAWQFJ010002703.1:67500-105137 GCA_034096865.1 Theodoxus fluviatilis | reverse complement strand
GACTTCTGACACATCAGGCACACTTTGGATGTCTATTTGAGCAGAAAAGACACACCTGAGACAGCAGAAAAATTCTAAGCCTAGCATGTGTATTTCCGCATTTTTGGGTCTTATCAGGTACATCTGGGGAAAAAAAATCCCAACTGCTTACAACGCAGCAAAGTAGGCAAAACTGTACAGTCTATGGTAGGAAAAAGGACTGGTACACATTGAACACAAAATCAACTTTTCCTAAACAAGCTCATTTGCATGCAATGATTGAAAAAATGTATCCTGAAAATTGATGAAAAATTTAGTAATGATACTAAAACCTACAAATTACACTCAGAAAATTCCCAGGAATAAATTCTGACATATCAGACAAGCTTTGAGAACCCATCTGAGCAAGAAAAAAAATAATCAAGACTAGTGAGCAATATTTGAGATACAACTTTACATATGAAAATTCAGCACACTGACCCTCTCCTGTACTGCTTGATCGGGTTCCTGCCCTTCCCTTTTATTATAATCTCATCAACAGAAGTGTTCTGGTCTATGTAGAACTTCTCCTGAAATGCTCTCAGGAGTAGGTGAAAGAGAGGCCTCACCTTCCACAGCTTGTCATAATGTGGGTCTCCAGATCTTGGAGCTTCATTGTCTGCCAGGTGCAGATTGCTCCATAGCTGCCATCATCTTCGCCACGTGAATCTTGCAGTGAACTCCGGTACACGTAGCACCCAGTGGGTGGAAAAATAATGGTTCATCTCTGGCAGGCGATGGATCCCCATGAAAAACAGCATGCCGATGAAAGCTCTCATTCCCACTGGGCTTGTGTCATAGTCCCATTCAGCACGCTTCTGTCGAGCATACAAATTAGTTTGCTCAATGAGAAGATCGGTGGCATCTTGAGGGAACACTAGATCAAAAAAGTCCACTGGGAGAGCATCCAGAGGGGGGAATTTGGTGGGTACGTGCTTCCCTTCGTACACGTGGTCTTCTTTCGAGATGTGCACATCGAATGTCTGATCGAATGCACGGAGTCGCGGGGAATCTCGACGAAATCTTCCACGTCGAGAACTAACACGTTGACGAGTTCGACCACGCCCACTCGAGGTGCTGGGTTGAGCATCCTCATCGGATCTGTCAGTCTCAGAGTCCCACTCCGACGAATCATCTTCTTCACTCAAGTCGAGATTTCCTTCTTCATCGCTACGGTACTTCCATCCTCGCTAGCTTCACCATCTGTCGGGATTTCGTACTAAAAACGATTCATATCATCCCTATTCATGACTCATGTGCCGCGAAAGAGTCGTGCACAGAAAGTCACATTGCACAACGACAAAAAACACCAGAAATACCGATCGAAAACTTCGCCGAAATGTAAACAGAGCTGATCGCCATTTGCACTGACGCGTCACTGATCACGTGATAGCAAGTCATGTGACCTCGTACTTGGTTGCTGATAATAGCTTCACAGCAAAGGGAACGACCCTCGGACCGCGGCTATATCCGCGCTCGGAAGTGTAAGGGTTTAACATGGCATCAGACAGCCGACACCAAAAGGTGAGTAGCGTGTGTTTTGGGGTATGGTACAGTACGTGAAATTAAAAGTCAGATTTGAGAAGCTAAATAACAACAGAGTCCTCCTTCACCGATGCTCTCTTGCTTCAGGCACATCACAACCCCAGTCCTCTCTATAGCTTACTGAGGGAGCAAGCACTGCTCTGTCAAGCAACTCTAGGGCACTTTGCTTGCACTAGGAACCTTGCAAGATCTTGGGAGGAATGGGCCAGTGTCAACATGATGAAATCAGATGTAAAGGCGGTCAAATGCTTGACACATGCAGACACCGGCCTATTATTTGCCAACTAGGTAGCTAAGCAACGTGCCCCTGCTTCTTTCTATGTACCGAAACAAAGAAGCAGCTTCTTCCACTTTGTACTCTTATACGTCCAAGCTCTTACAACAAAGGAAAAGCGAGCTATGGATTTCTTAAGTTTCAGATTCACAGACCTATACTGGCTTTATAGAGAACATGCATTGTTGACTGCATTTCCTCTGACTGTTACACTGAGTATATCTGTCCTCAATCTAAGATTTAAATGGTTCAAGATTTTGAGTGCAACAGAGGCTTCTGGACAGTTGGTTATGACTGTTTCCTCACAAAACAAAAAGACTTACCTTAGGTTCTGTGGTTTGACCTTCTTCCTCATTCGTATAAAAGTCAGCAATCCATTTGCGATTTCTATCTTGTACCTGAAAAGGTACAACATTACAGTAAGACTTTTTCTGCAAAATAGACATTCATTAGAACAACACAACCAAATCTTCATCTAAAGACAGGAAGACTAACTATTACTCCAGGGAAAAAAAATCTGATGGGAAAGAAAACCACCTTTGTTTGAACCAAGAAAGTGGTGCATAGCTGGATCTACAACAATGACACGCCTTGTTTTCTTTCTTGAATTTAAAAAAAGGAGAAAAATCATTGATTTAAGAACAAGTACTGGCAATAGAGACAGGAAGCGATTATTCTCTACAATGGACAAGCAATCATAATTTTCCATTTTTACAGATCCCTAATCTTCAAAGATGACCATTCAGTATTGGCACAGACTTAAGGGTTTTGGCTTTATGTAATGAACTTCAGGAACTGGAGAAGCCATGACAACGCAGGGAGGCTTACAGAGTTGAGTTTGTCAGGCAGGGTTCCAAGGTGGAGTTCGGTCAGGTGCTCCGTCACCAATCTGGCAAAGTCATGCTCCTCCTCCTCCACCTCTGTAATGCAAAAATATCCATCACCATCCTATGTGTTGCATGACTGGCATCGATGTTGGATCCCCGTTTTCCTCTAATAATAGTGTCTAGTCAAAAAACAAAGCCAACTGGAATTGAAGGTTATAGTTTTTAAGCAAGAAACTGCAAATGGATGGAAAGGCTCCTTATCTGTTTAGACCCCTTAAATAGTGCATAATTATGTAAGCAAAGCACACTTTAGCTCATTTTCTCCCTTTTTTCTAACCCCCTTTAGCACATTCTCATATCATAATTCAACATCACCACCATCACCATTGCCAAAGCATCACCACTACCATCACCACCACCACCTTTACCACCACCACAACCACAACCATCACCACTGCTGCCACCATCACCACCACCATCCACAACCATCACCACCACCACTGCCACCACCACCACCGCTGCCACCACCACTACCACCACCACCACCACACCACCACCACACCACCACCACCACCAAACTATCACCACCAACACTGCTGCTGCTGCCACCACCACCATCACCACCACCACACCATCACCACCACCACACCACCACCACCACCACCACCACCACCACCACCACCACCACCACCACCACCACACCACCACCACCACACCACCACCACCACACCACCACCACCAAACTATCACCACCAACACTGCTGCTGCTGCCACCACCACCACCACCACCACCACCACCAACACTAATGCTGCTGCCACCATCACCACCACCACCACCACCACCACCACCACCACCACCACCACCAACACCACCGCCACCACCACTGCCACACCATCACCACCTCCACACCACCACCATCACCACATCACCACCACCACCACCACACCATCACCACCACATCACCACCACCACCACCACCACAAACAACACTGCCACCACCACCACTGCTACCGCCACCACCAGCAACACTACTACTGCTGCCATCACCACTGCCACCACCACCACTGCCACCACCACCACATCACCACCACCACCACCACCACAAACAAAACTGCCACCACCACCACTGCCACCGCCACCACCACCACCAGCAACACTACTACTGCTGCCATCATCACTGCCACCACCACCACTGCCACCACCACCGCCACCACCAGCAACACTACTACTGCTGCCATCATCACTGCCACCACCACCACTGCCACCACCACCGCCACCACCAGCAACACTACTACTGCTGCCATCATCACTGCCACCACCCTCATCATGGACAACAAGTACCAGAACTATGCTACTCACCTTCCTCCTCCATCTCCTGGTGTTTCTCAAAGACTTCCTTGATGGCCAGGAGCTCGGGCTTGATGGTGGCCACGTTCTCCTCCGACATGGCGGCCAGCAGTGCCTGCACCTTCTTCTCGCTCTGTCCAGACAGCATCTCCAGAGCCTCCAGGTGTGCCAGCCCTGCATTGCAAAGGTGTCCACAGTGCATTGCAAAGGTGTCCACAGTGCATTGCAAAGGTGTCCACAGTGCCCGCCTCACGGCTCCTTGACAGAGGAGCAATGGCCTGGTGGTCTATGGTCGACTGTCAGCTGAATGAAACTTTGTTGTGGTCATCATCTATATGGTCAGATTGTCAGCTGATTGGAACACTGCTGTGATGTTCTATATTCAGGTTTCTCTTGATGGAAAACTCTGCTGTGATGTTCTATGACCAGGCTTTCTCTTAATAGGAAACTTTGCTGTGGTGTTCTATGGCCAGGCTTTCTCTTGATAGGAAACTCTGCTGTGTTGTTCTATGGTCAGGTTTTCTCATGATGGAAAACTCTGCTGTGGTGTTTTAAGTCAGGCTTTCTCTTGATAGGAAACTCTGCTGTGACGTTCTACTGCCAGGCTTTCGCTTGATAGGAAACTCTGCTGTGACGTTCTACTGCCAGGCTTTCTCTTGATAGGAAACATCTGTGTTTTTTTAATAGTCAGGCTTTCTCTTGATAGGAAACTCTGCTGTGGTGTTTTTAAGGCAAGACACTACTAGGAAGCATGAAATTTTTAGATATGTTTATTGAATTTTTTTTGTTTCATTGGCATGAAAGAACTCATAACAGTTAATCAAAACATCAAAGTTTGACAGTAATTAGAATTATGGGTAATCCAAAATGGCCGCCTAACATGCAAAAATATGCAAATTTCTGTATCTTTTTAAATTTCTATAACTTCTTAACTACTTGATATTTCTTAAAAATTCTTTTTGCATTAAAATTGTACACTCTTTATCTTTAAATGTACAGAAGATTATGTTTGTAATGCAAAAAGACCCCAAGTTTTGCCTCTGCGTACTCACTCGTTCAGATATGCGTATTTTTTAAAAACTGTGCGTATTTTTTGCGCGGACCGACATTTCATAAATGCAGCTTTTGGTTTGCACAATGATACTCCGCAGTCAGTCAACGACACCAAAAAAAAATTTGAAGTGGCAATGCAAGTGAAGAGTTAACTGCCCCTTGACCACACACACACTCGATCTGCCTTATGGTGGCCGCCACCCCGCCTGACGTACTGACTTTGCCTGTCCAGGGAGTTTCACCGACATTACTGTTACACTGTTCATGTTCGCAACTAGAGCATCACACACACAGTAGGCCCAGGGGCGGATCTGGGTTTTGAAAGGGGGGGGGTGCAAAGTTTTTTTTTTGTGTTTTGTATCTTATCAGCGAAGGCGCGAAGCGCCGAACCGACGGCGCCGAGCATGCTAGGGGGGTCCGGGGGCATGCCCCCCCTGAATTTTTGTTTAAAAAGGAAGCAAAATGGTGCAATCTGGTGCAATCTGAGCGTGTAAAGTGCTATTTTCAGCCGATACATTTTGCCACTGATGTGGTGGGGGGTGGAGATAGGACCAACTGTCTCTCTCTTGGGAAGCACATGCTCGAAAATGTACAGTGCTAAATAAGTTCGATGTTAATAATAAAGAATCACAATTCACAAAAACAACATGAGGAAAAAGTCTTTGCAACAAGATCATACCTCGAATTTAATAATCTTTATATGGGGGGGGGGGGGGGGGGGGGTGCAATTACATTTAAGGCAAGACACTACTAGGAAGCATGAAATTTTTAGATATGTTTATTGAAATTTTTTTGTTTCATTGGCATGAAAGAACTCATAACAGTTAATCAAAACATCAAAGTTTGACAGTAATTAGAATTATGGGTAATCCAAAATGGCCGCCTAACATGCAAAAATATGCAAATTTCTGTATCTTTTTAAACTTCTATAACTTCTTAACTACTTGATATTTCTTGAAAATTCTTTTTGCATTAAAATTGTACACTCTTTATCTTTAAATGTACAGAAGATTATGTTTGTAATGCAAAAAGTAAAAAAATTGTACTTATTGCTTCCACATCAATATCCGAATTGCAGATAAAGTAGGTTCAACATCAAAGAAAAAAAATCATATCTGGCCAAATAATCAGTTTACAGCAAAAAGTGTCTGTATGTTCTTAAATTATTATACATGTAACATACCTGCAAAATTACAAGTCATCATCATCATCCTGTGATGAGTTTTAGTAATTAATTGATTTGAACTCTATGAAAAAAACACATTTTGAGAAAATGGCAAAAACAACTTTTAGTCATGCATAAGTCCTTCTAAAACTATCCATCATGGCTAAAACTTGTTTCATTTATTCATACATTCATCCAGCAGGACTACACATGCTAAAAAAATGAAACTGAACTTACAGTTTCCAGTTTTTAGTGTTTTTGTGCAGTGAGTACAAAAAAATGCAGGGATGGAAAAGTTCATGCTCAAGAGGAAAGGATCAGCCCTACTACTACACAGGAAATGCCAAGGTCAATAAAGGCAACTTCAGAGACACATGCTGTGAATGAGTCAACAACAAGTCAGTTTGCCATTCCAGCACCATAGGTTTCCCCTTCTTCTTCCTCCTGAAGCCTCCTCTTCTGATGCCTTGAGTTGAAGGCATGAAGCCACATACTGACATAGTGTAGGCGCTGTTGCTATGCCTGAACAGAGGCTGCCACATTAGCTTTCTTCATTCTTCTGGCATCACAGGCTCCACATTTCAAGCAAAGTTTTCTGGCTAAGCCATTGTCTTCATCGTATAGTATGCTGAAGGTGAGACCAGACCGAAAACAGTTCGGGCAAAGAACATCGTTCATTAGTTCACTCAGCTGATCTAAGTGCACGTTGACCCACTTATGATCGGTTTCAATCGGCTGCTTCGCTTCTGCCTGCATCATCTGTATCTTCCTCCTTGATGCCGATGTGTTTGAAGTTTCTTCCGGAATCGAGGCAGTTGAGATGGAGGGACGAGGAGGCAGCGATCGCAATGGCACTGTCAACGCAGGCGTTGACGAAGTAGAACTAGACTTTCGACCTTGACCGCGAAGTATTTTCGAGGTGCGTGCAGCCGAAAGCTGCTCTCTTCGCCCACTATTTTTCGGTCGCGGCATAATGTTGAGTTTATTCACTCATGGGCATTCTCTGATTGTTTGATTGAAGTCGAATTTATTCGATTTGGTGCAAAACATAAACTAACTGAGAGAATTAGCGTTGAAGCGGCAGCCATGTTTACGATGCATTGTGGGCCAGGGAATCCTCGCTTTGGAGTCTCTGATTGGTTGAAACAAGTGGAATTCCCTCTCTAAGCTCAATGATTGGCTAGTGAGTTTGCAAACAACCCTGTGTACGCTGTTTGAAATCATCAACTAAAAATAGACCACTATAGTTGGCGGAGTGATTTCCCTTGCTGTGCTCGATCGAAAAGACGAGCTTTCCAACGGTACCGGGCGTGAACCTCTTCGTAGAATAGATCGAAAGTTACAATTTTTCCAAAAGTCATAAAATACGATGCATCAATGACGTTTTTAACGTTTTTTACGAGGAGTGATGTTTTTAAAAGCCATTTTATTCAACTAATTATCGAATGACAGGTCGAAAAAAACACGTGGGAGCATTTGCAAGTGTTTGAACTACTCAAAACTGATGTTATCTCAAAAACGTCCAGATATGAAATTTTCCCAACTTTTCGACCCGTGTCTTGCCTTAATTTTACTAGTGCATTCCTATATTTATCAGCATCTCTCTCTCTCTGCACCCACCCACCCCTTTTTATTTTGGCTGGGGGGGGGGGGGGGGGGGGGGGGGTGCAATTACATCACTATATTTATCAACATATTTCTCTTTCCATTTTTTTATTTATGTATTATCATTGTTTATGTATTTTATTTCTTTAATTTATTTAGTTAGTTTTTTGGCTGGGGGTGGAATTACATTTACATTACTATATTTATCAGCATCTCTTTCTCTTTTTTGTTCTGCCGAGGGAGGGGGGGGGGTGCAATTACATTTACATTACTATATTTATCAGCTTCTCTCTTCTTTTTTTTTAAGCCGAGGAGGGGGGGGGGGGGGGTGCAATTATATTTACATTCCAATATTTATCAACATCTCTTTCCCTGAGTCTCTCTCTCATTTTTTTGTCTTTTTGCTTGGGGGGGGGGGGGGGGGGGGGGGGGTGCAATTACATTTACATTACTACATTATCAACATATCTCCTTTATTTTTTCCTTTTTTTTCTCCTTTTTTTTCTTCTTTTTTTTTTTTGTTCGCTGGGGGGGGGGGGGGGGGGGGTGCAATTGCACCCATTGCACCCCCCCCCCAGATCCGCCCCTGAGGCCTATTCAAACGTATCCAAGCGGCTAAACAATCAAAATCGCAATTCAACTGCGCAAATTAATCTTCTCTGAAGAAACGGTGATGCTACCGAAACGCATTCAATCAAAAGTTTGAGCAGCAGTCGAAAGGCAAAAGGAACGCTAGAAAGGGTTCTGTCAAAGAGTTCTGGGAGCACAGGGCAGCCGTCGTGCTGCAGATAACCGAATAAATAAACACGAACAATGTGGAGCAATCACACTGTGAAAAGTGCAGTGGTCACTGGCCCTAGGCCTGTGGAACCCGCAGTCACTCTCCGCAGTCATCTCCCGACCTGGATGAGGCAAGGACACAGAAGGCATTGTTTTACCTAAACCCGGACATGTTACTTTTTGTCACGTTTGTGTCCAACATCAGCGTCGGGCCCTGGAGTTAGGTCGCAGGGACCACCCTTTGAGAGTCAAACGTGGGATGGAGTTATGATATTGATATATCCAACCACGCAGTTGGGTATATAAACCGTACGAGGCCGTACAGCTACCTACAAAAAAAAATTTGGTAGCCGTACCGCACGGCTACGGAACCTCTTCCAAGAAAATGTGCTTACCGTATATCCTCCAGGAACTTGAAGTGATCAAGCCTATGATTTTCAGTACAGTGCAGGTTGGATAAAACAACCAAGAAATACACACACACACACACACACACACACACACACACACACAGAGAGAGAGAGAGAGAGAGAAACAGACTGACAGACAGACAGACAGACAGAGACAGAGAAGAGAGAGGCAGACAGAGAGAGAGACAGAGAGCCACTCAAACTTCAACGGAAACAGGGCCTGTATCCAGAACGGCGAGTTATTTTAACCCCGATTTATCTCTAAAGTAAACTCAGAGGATTCCAACTGTCTGTTCCGCTCTCCCTTGGCTGGAACACCGTTCTGGATATGGGCCACGTGTGCCAGACGTGGACTTTATCGCGCGAAAATGCACATTTAGGAATACGCAAAAGCTACATTTTTTCCGCGTATTTTTTCAGAGGCATGCGTAATTTTCGTATTCCATTTTTTCTTGCGTATTAATACGCAAAATTCGTACGGGTACCCAGGTCTGGTGTAGGTGTGAGTGTGTGTGTGTGCATGTGGTCAAGAGTACAGAGGTGCTGAGTATTGGTGTGACACAAATATTTCAAAATAAACTTTCTGATACAGTAATGATACACTCTTCATTTTACATAAATATGATGCATTAGGTGATGTCTAAACTGTACAGAAAAGAAAGACTGAATGCAATGTTTAGTTTAGTTGTATATGAAGAAGACCTACACGAACACACAAGCTCAATACAGCCGGCAACATGTTCGCCGGCTGGGACAGCGAAATAGATCTATTTCACTCAGAATGTCAATCAAAATAGGGCAACGTACTTATTTTTTTAATCAGTGATTGATTAAATCATCATATTTTCTGTGACACTGAGACCAGACCATCAAAACAATTAGCACTAGGCCTTGAATCAAATCGTCGTGCGATATCTTACCTTGCTGCAAATGTACGTGTACTGCGTGATTGTGTTGACGTTCAACTGGTCAGCTGGGCGATTGCAGGCTTTTATCCAGTGAAGGCAACGATCTAGATGGTACATATTCTTTCCTGGTTTCACAAATGAAATGAATTTGACGCCAACACAGCGTTCAGGGTATCTACTATCCGCTTTACATAGTCCCCAAGCACAGTGCTTGTTACTCGGCATTATGAAAGATTCGCGGGAAGCTGCACCGAAAACAAGGGAAGTAACTCCCAGAGCCTCGATATGTGGATATGGTCAATTATCATGGTAGTAACACAGACTGTAGTAAATCTTTAAATAAATATTTATGCTGAACAGAGCTTTACACTTAAAGCCTATCATTTATCAACCTTTGTAGGCTATGAAGGGCCATTGACCACAAAAATCACTAGAGCTGTTTGAGTAAGAGCAAGACAAGTCACGATTTCCATAGTTATTCACCTTAAATGAATTGTTTAGGGAGACACAGTGGGTCAATTTTTACCCCCAATTCACAGGGTGAAAGGTTGTTGTTTAATCCAACCCCTTCGAATTCAAGTGTAGCACTATCATTCATAACTTCTTTTGAAAGCTCTTTTATCCAGATCTGTAGCTGTGTCGTCACTTATTCACAACCATTTTGGTAGATTTGGAGAATGAAATGTTAGTTTTCAAATAAAGATTCCAAAGTTGATAAAATCTGAATTTGATTTCACAGGAAGCAAAGATAATGAAGACTTCTTATATTTTTGTCCGAGGAATAAATACACATTTGCATATATATTGATAATCCTTTATAACACTTGGAATAGGTGCAATTAACAATAATTCCTTCAAACATAATTTGCACATGTTCAGCATTTGTCACCCTGTATGAGTTACAGAGGTCAGACATATCAAAACGACAAAGTACACTGCCACTGATCAACCACTTTGTTGTTTTTTTACCAGCTCTATTCAACACACAACTTGTTATACAGATATGATAATAAGATTTGTAATAATTAATTGTTCTAATTCCTGATAGACCTCCACCTTGGCAAACTGATTAAAAAAGAAAAAAAAATGCCTTCATCTGTTTGGGTTGCTTTTCAAAATGACACAGAAAGATGTCATATTCAGATTTGGTTTTTGACTCACATGCAAAGCAAAAGTGAGTATGTACTCACCCGTTTCGTCCGGGGCGTCCGGGCGTGGTGTTGTCCGTAAAAACTTTAACGTTGGATTTTTCTCGGAATCTATAAAGTCTATCAGTATCAACACCCAATTTGGCATGATGGTGTATGATGACAAGGCGTAAAAAAACATACATAGTGACTTGACCTTGCTTCAAGGTCAAGGTAGCAGGGGCCGTATGTGGTGTCTAAAAAACAGCCATTTTTCACATTTTCCCAATTTTCTCTGAAGTTTTTGAGATTGGATACCTGATCTTTATATGGTGTATAGGGCAAAGTAATCCCTATCTTTTGATACCAGTTTGATTGACGGTCAAGGTCATAGGAGCTCTTTAAAGTTGGATTGTATGTATACATATTTTGAAGTGACCTTGACCCTGAACTATGGAAGATAACTCTTCCAAACTTCGTAACATTGTAGTACACATATTATACTTTTATACTAGGTCACCTGTGTCGTCCGTCCGGGGGTCCGGGCGTCCGGGGGTCCAGGCGTCCTGTCATCCGTTAAAACCTTTAACGTTGGATTTTTCTCGGAGACTATTAAGTCTATCAACACCCAATTACAGACTGAGGTGCCGGGGTCGGTCGAAATACTGCTTGAAAAATAAAGAACCATGGACAGCAACCGACAAAGTATTCTTTCGTGAGTACAGATGGCCCTGAAAAGGGCCGTTCGTAAGTGGACGTAGACCAAGGGGGGTAGAGCCTCCCGCCCCCGGGATGTAGACCACCGAGTCCCAAGGACGTGGCGGCTCTGTCTCTGTGGCACTGGCAGGGCTCCGTCCCTGCTGGCAGGTATACGTCGTGAAGTACTCTCTTGGCAAGCTTTCGGAAATCTTCCTTCATCAGGCCAAGTGTGTGAGAGGCTGGCGGGGACGGCTTAAATAGGGGATGGTACGCCGGTGTTAACACCAAGACCCAGAGACCTCATGCGACGCACGTGCAGGTCGTGAGAAGTTCACTTGTAGTGCGCCATGAACCCGAGATCTCTGTTGAGTCCGGCGTGGTGCGTGCTGAACAGTCTGATGAACTTCTGTTCAGCGACCCTGCGTCGTCGAGTGTCGTGCAATCCACCCGCTAGCACGCTAACCATCATATCTCCTGCTGAGTGGCCCGGCAAACTAAAGTGCTCCGCCACTGGTAGAGGTGACTGGCTCCTGATAGTCGCCCTGTGTCCATTCATGCGCTGGCGCAGTGTCTGTCCTGTCTCTCCGACATACCACGCATCAGGGCACTTCCTGTGGCACCGAATAAGGTAGACAACATCACTGGAGCCGCAGGAGTAGGTGCCCCTGACTTGGTGTAGAACCTGGTTCCTGCCGATGGTGGTATCTGTGCAGAGGGATGTACAGGTGGCGCACCTAGCCTTTCCACAGGGCTGTACGGAGTTGATTCCCATCTGTCCCGGTGAAGTGAACCTGCTGCGGACCAACATGTTCTTAAGGTTGGGAGGCTGCCTGAACGCCAGCACTGGGGGTAGAGGAAGAGCCTGAGACAGCCGCTCTTCCTCGTCCAAGAGATGCTGAAGTCTTCTGATCCTCCGTCGAAGACCTTCTGCGCCTGGGAAGTAGGTGGTTACCAGTGGGACACAACCGGCTTCGGTTTGTTCGTCACGCCGGGTGAAGAGATCTTCCCTTCTCTGCCTGGTAGCCGGTCTGAACTGTCTCCTGAGGACGCACTACAAGTGAACTTCTCACGACCTGCACGTGCGTCACATGAGATGATGAGGTCTCTGGGTCTTGGTGTTAACACCGGCGTACCATCCCCTATTTAAGCCGTCCCCGCCAGCCTCTCACACACTTGGCCTGATGAAGGAAAGTTTCCGAAAGCTTGCCAAGAGAGTACTTCACGACGTATACCTGCCAGCAGGGACGGAGCCCTGCCAGTGCCACAGAGACAGAGCCGCCACGTCCTTGGGACTCGGCGGTCTACATCCCGGGGCGGGAGGCTCTACCCCTCTTGGTCTACGTCCACTTACAAACGGCCCTTTTCAGCGCCATCTGTACTCACGAAAGAATACTTTGTCGGTTGCTGTCCATGGTTCTTTATTTTTCGAACACCCAATTAGGCATGATGGTGTAGCATGACAAGGCGTCAAAAAACATACATAGTGACTTGACCTTGCTTTAAGGTCAAGGTCACAGGAGCTCTTTAAAGTTGGATTGTATACATATTTTGAAGTGACCTTGACCCTGAACTATGGAAGATAACTGTTTCAAACTTAATAATTATGTGTTATACTTTCATCATGAGACACATTTGGTCTCATATCATCAAGGTCAAGGTCACTTTGACCCTTATGAAATGTGACCAAAATAGGGTAGTGAACCACTAAAAGTGACCATATCTCATGGTAGAAAGTGACAATAAGCACCATTATGCTTCCTATGTCTTGAATTAACAGCTTTGTAATGCATGACCTTGGATGACCTTGACCTTGGGTCAAGGTCACATGTATTTTGGTAGGGAAAATGTGTAAAGCAGTTCTTAGTGTAAGATGTCATTGCTAGGTTTAGTTGTTTGACCTTGACCTTGAAGGACACCTGAAGGTCAAGGTCATGTAAAGGTCAAGATCATGTAAAGGTCGAGGTCAAGCATGTGAGTCGTATGGGCTTTGCCCTTCTTGTTATTAATTACCCCAAAACTTTTCTAATTTGATGCACCTCATTATCCAGTCATGAATGAAACATGGTATTGGATCAGTGCTAATACTGATTGACTGTACTGCTGTTTCAGACTGACTGTCCACTTGCACCAAACCAACATGGTGGTGTTTTGCTGCAGCAGGTGTGGGGAGAGTCTGAAGAAGAACCAGGTGGAGAAGCACTGGCAGAGTGTTTGCCGAGGCAGCTGCCATGTGTCCTGCATGGACTGCCAGAAGGATTTCGCGTATGGATTCCTTTTGACTCTTTTGCCTAAATCTCAGTGGTTGAACTGAGTCTTACCCATACACCTGTGTAACTGTCCAGACTTTCCACATGGTATAGTGTGGTTTCAAACCTTTAGAGAACTATAGGGTTGCATGGATAGAAAAGGCTCAAGAGAACATCAACATTCACAGCCTGCCCCACACAATCTCACTGTCACTACTTGACATCAGGAAAGAAAATAATTCAATTTTATCTCGGTGATTAAAAAGAAAAACTTCATCAGGGTATGGCTGATAGGCACCTAAACTCCATTCATCAATTAGGTATTCCAAACCTTCATAACATGACTAACAAATGACCCATTTCGAAATTTTGTGTGCATCATCATTTCATTTTTTAAAAATAAACAAATGCCTTTATCTGAAAGAGTGGTTCTTTTTCTTTAATTCAATACTGTTATATTACCAGATAATAAAGGAATTTATTAATAACTGCATTTTCTTTGGACCGACCGTCATGCCAGGACGGCCGCCATGCGCGCGCAGTTTTGTTGACGGCTACCCCCGTTTTCGTCTTACGGGGTCGCGACACTCAAACTACGACCAAAAATAGCATGCCAATCTGAAAGAAGAGGCTCTCAGCTTTAGTTTCATATCTGGAAAGCTGGTCAAAAGCCTTTCTTTGAATATCAAAAACATCATTAAACAGTTATGTGATCGCGCGCACACCGTTCCACAATATGAAACCACCCAAAAAATTCGTAGCAGTTAGTTCAGTCATGTATTTATACATGCTCAAAATATAAAAACAATCTGTAAAGATGTCAGGGCCCCGAAACAAAACTACGAACATGCGTGTAGCTCTGTTAACATCGCCGGCAATTTCAAAATGGCGGTGTTCGTCGAAGCCAAGGTGCGAGAGCGACCTCCAATTGAAATGACTGACTCATCAAATATATTCAACAACGAAAGCTCAGATTTTCTGGACGGAAAGTGAAGACATTTTTTGGTAAAACTATGATAAGAGTGTTTTTAAAATATGCGATATTTAGGAGGATTATGGCATTCTGTTGGACCGGCTATCACGTCTTGAAACATGCCTGTGAGACGAAGTGGGTCGCTGGTGATTTGAATCCACTGAAATTTATACCGTGCTCAGTAGATGAAATAACTACGCTGGTTCTACTCTAAAATGTTTTCTTAATCTGATATTCGAAGCACTATCGCTGATGTTTTATGGTTTGGGGATACTTTGCACTTTTCTCCGAGGTCACGTGACCAGGTTATTCGCAATCCGGGCTCAGAAAACACTTGAAGCGACGGGGTCTCGCGGATGACGCATACGGCTCGGAAGAGCTCGGCCCGTATTCACAACGGCGATTTATCTTTTTAACACTCGATTTATCCCCTAGCCCCGCGTTATCTTGATCGATTAGATAAGGTACGCTCGTCAGAGGATCATAGGTTGCGCTTTGCTATATATACTGGTTTCCAGCCAAGGGAGAGCGGAACAGGCAGTTGGAATCGTCTGAGTTTAGAGATAAATCGGAGTTAAAATAAATCGCCGATAAACTGCCCCCACCTAGAGACAATACCGTTGAATACGCCAGGAGTACTGGCAAAACGAAAACAGTGTTGGAGCCAAACTCGGCAAACTCTGGGGTCCTGCCGATGAACTATGTAAGACTCTTAGACTGCAGATTTCATGGCAGCCACTGGTCTGAAGATATAAACACGGCCACCAATATCGAACGAAGAAGACCACCTGTGACCACTTGACTGCACATGTAGTGTACACGTCTCACCTAAAATAGCAGTTTCAAGTTTATTCTAGTACTAATATTTGTACATTTGCTGGTATATGTATAATATGAATTCAGTGCATGCTGATGCAGCAAGTGTCTGATGCTTATCCAGCGCTGTGGTTGACTAATTAAAAAAAGGTATTCAGAGAAAAAAGTGAACTTTTTGGCACTTCTTTATTTTGCATTGTAGATCACATAGATAACAAGATCTAATCATTCTGAGCATTTTGACATAAAAATCATTCCTCTAGCTTAATTACACATGAAATTATGATTTTTTTAATAATTAATTATACCGGACAGCTCGATTTTGATGATTTTCGCCATTTTGGGGGGCTTGCTGGCTGGGAACTGTGAGTTTCAAGATTCTAAAATTTTTTGACAGAATAGTATAGTATTTGTACAATGTGAAATAACCATCATTATTGCTATCATTATGTACATTAGTGAGAGACAGAGCCTCAAACTTTACAAAAACAGTGATTTGTAGGCGGGAAGAAATCGGACGAATAAATAAAGTATTAAAAATTCATAACTCCACTTATAATTATCCGATTTTGAAAAACTAAAATGTTCTGGCCTTTTGACTTTGAGTTCTAACAAATAAACACAAGTCTGAACTTGTTTAACAAAATCTTAAAATCACTTTGGAATACCTACATCAATCCATGCATCCATCCATCCATGCATGCATCCATCCCATCCAACCATCCACCCACCCACGCATCCATCCATCCATCCATCCATCAGGATACAGGAAATTTACCCCGATTCCCTATTTTGGTTATTGCATTTGCAATATGAATTGTTTTCATTGTGTGTCTTCAGGGGTAATGAGTACCAGGCACACACCAAGTGTATCAGTGAGGAGGAGAAGTACTCAGCCCCTGGCTTTGTGGCCAAAGTCAACAAGGGAGAGGTCAAGCAGGATCTCTGGATACAGGTATATTTCTCTCTCTCTCTCTCTCTCTCTCTCTCTCTCTCTCTCTCTCTCTCTCTCTCTCTCTCTCTCTCTCTCTCTCTCTCTCTCTCTCTCTTTCTCTATCTCCATTCTTAGTTTTCTTTAGGCTTGTGGATATAGTGAGACACAATATCTTGTATATATTGGTGGCTGTGGTAGCATCCAAGTATTGGGAGATCCCATCTCTCTCTGCCTAAACATGCTGTCATGATTGAAGCACCTAATCATCTTGCCATTGTCTTGCGTGGTCTGGGGTGCAGACTTTTGCAGACGGACATTTGTCTATTGTGTTGACGTGTTTTTCAAAAGTGCAGTCTGTCTATGCTACTTGATTCATAACTGGCAAATAATAGGGAAAGAAAGGCTTAACTAGTTCTTACTTTAACCAGCTCTAGTGATTTGGTAGTCTATGGCCTTACATAGCCTGCAGAGGTTGATAGGCAGTACAACTTCATTCATCATTCATTGTTATGTTATCTGTGCTGTAGGTAGGAATGCTGCATTGCCTTGGAGCACAGCCACTGAGACACATTAGATTGCTCCACTCTATAGTGTAGCCATAGGTGAAAGTGGACAGTTGCATGCACTGTCTGGTGTGGTCCAGAGCAGGAAATACTGCAGTTGCTGTGAGTGTGAGACTTGTACACAAGTCTAGGCAAGAGTTGCCCTACAGTGGTGGAGAGGAACTATGGAATCATGCCGCATGTGCAGTGGAATGCAGAATGCAGGGAATAAAGTTCAAGGTTGTTTAATACAAGACTCATTTAAATAAAGACAGATGAAATGGGGCATCAGACAAGAGGTTTTGTTAGTACACAATATCCATGTTTTATTTGACTTGCACTCCATTTTCCTCTTTCCTATTTTCACGTGTCCTTGTTTTAACAAATGACCAGGAACTATACTTTTCATTGTGTGTGTTATCCAAATACAAGTACCAGGCAGTAACTTTTTTCTCTCTGAATCATTGAATTTAATGTGTGCAATGCAAGTTGTTTCTGTGCTTCCTGTATACAGTGTATACAGCCATTATAAAATTTAAAAAGTCATATGGCTGTTCCTCTTGATCTTGTTGTTTGGAACAAACGGAGATTTGAAATCAGACACAATACAAATTGTTGATCACTGTTCCCATACCTTTTTCCCCCCTCACTTCCAGCAAGTGCATAATGCCATAAAGAAATCTTTGAACAACCCCAGACTGAAGGATGTGCTTCAGAGGCTGCTGGACTTTCCCAACATTCCACGGAAGAAGGCGAAATTTGAGGTACAGTGTGTTAGTTCCTGCAAAAGAACTGAAATCAACATAGAGACACATGAGCTACTGCAGACTTGTCGATGCAGTGCTTGCAATGAGTGTATTGTTGTTGCTGTCGTTGTCATTGTTGCTGTTTGTATCAGTGTTCATGAGGAGTGCAGGGTACAGTGCTACTTGTGCATTGGGTGTGATGATGTAATAAGCCTGTATACAAATGGTTGTGATGTACCCCATCATAATTGGGAAGGAAGAGCTGTCAACTTGTAAGGGTTTGCACAGACAGGAGTGAAGCATGGAAACAAGAAAAAGGCATCCTTGTAAGATCCACACCGCCATCTGATTACAACAGAAGTTAGGAAGCAGAGTGAAAGTGTAAGGCAGTGTTGATGTTAGGCTTGTTGCAGGAGATTGCTGCTTTGCTGTTGAATGACATTCAGTGGAGGGAAAGTGTTAAAGGTCAAGAAGCCATTGAGAACGGAACTCGTGGTGATAGCTCTAGCACTGTAACACGTTCCCTGGCTTGAAGATATGGCTGGTTTTCTATGAAGTGCATACATGTGCATGGCTTGTGTGAATGTGTCCACAGGCACAGATGAGTTTGAATAAATCATGACTGTGGAATTTCTCATCAAAGAACCACAGGAAGATGGCCACTGTAGAGCTCATTTCTTCTTTAATTGAATAAATGAGATAAAATGAGAATGCATCAAATTAAAGTCTGCTTTTTTTGTTCTTTCTTTCTTTCCAGAACTTCGTGTCCAACAGCATGCGTGTTCGGGACAGGAATCTGGTCACTCAAGTGTGGGACATCCTGATGTCAGAGAAAGAAGTGAGTCCATTGATCATTCTTCCTGCTTTCATGCACATTTCCAGCACATGTCTATAATAGGCGCTGGGGGGGAATGGCTGTGTTACAGAATCCCACTTTGTACCAGTCCCAGTATTCCAGTGAATTTGCTTCAAGCTGTCTAGATCTCACTCTTTTTGTACCTCAGCATTGAATTGAATTTTGGCCATACAGGATGGTCTTAGCTTGTATTTACAGTCTTTATTTCTTTACACTTACCTTCTATTCCATTTGAAATCCCCAGTTGCTTTGCATCTAGTGTGTCATAAACACACCTGATGCTGTTTTGATTAGAATTGTTCCATTTCTTTCAAAGGACATAAATGAGAAGAGATTTAGGCAAATTTCTCATGAAAAGAAATGAGTGTAAATTTTGTGCATGTGTGTGTGTGTGTGTGTGTGTGTGTGAGTGAGAGAGAGAGAGATATGGATTATTTGGCTGAACCCTTTCCCTGAACAATCAGATGTTCAGTATTGTCGTGAGTATTTATTCAAGTCATGTTGTTCTTATTTTGCCATCATCTTCAAAGCATTCACAGTAGCGTTGCAGTCACTTGCACACCATTACCAAGCATGACATGCGGACTGGAGCTTGGTTGTTTGTTTCATAGGAAAAGAAAGAAGAGGAAACACAAAGCAAGCCAGGGGATGCCTCTGTCCAGAAGAGTGGCAGTTCTGAGAAGCCCAAGGACATGGAAGAACCCTCGGCAGACATGGAAGAAGAGGGTGCTGAGAAAAAGCTGAGCAAGAGAGAGAGAAAAGAAGCAAGGAGAAAAAAGCAGAACAAAGTGGAGAAGAAAGAGAAGAAAGCAGAGGCACAGGCTGCTCAAGGAGAGGCAAGCAAGGATGAAGAAGACCACCAGACAAAGAAGAAGAAGAATAAGAAGAGGAAGCGAGAAGAGGAAGTGGAGAGTAAAGAGGTGCCTGCATCTAAGAATGGACACAAAAAGAAGAAAGACGCTGCTGTAGAGGATGAGGAGGGGCAGGGTGCTGCAGAGGCAAAGAAGAAAAAGAAGAAGAAGCAGGAGAGAGCAGAAGAGAATGGTGTCACCAGTGATCAAGCCCAGTCCCCCATGGGTGCACAGATAATGAGTAACGGTGATGTCAAAAAGGGCAAGAAGCATAAGAAAAAGAGAAGCCTTCCTGATGAGAAAACAGGTAATTCTGTCTTTCCCTTTCTTTTTTCTTTCTTTTCTCTTCTTCTATTTTCTTTCTTTTTGTCTGTCTGTCTGTCAGTCTGTCTGTGCGTGTGTCTGTCTGTGTGTGTGTCTGTCTGTTCGCGTGTCTGTGTGTCTGTCTGTGAGTGTCTGTCCGTCTGTGTGTGTGTGTCTGTCTGTGTGTGTGTCTGTCTATGTGTGTGTCTGTCTGTGTGTGTGTGTCTGTCTGTGTGTGTGTGTGTGAGTGTGTGTCTGTCTGAGTGTCTGTCTGTGAGTGTGTCTATGTGTGTGCATGTGTGCGTCTGTCTGTGTGTGTGTGTGTGTGTGTCTGTCTGTCTGTCTGTCTGTCTGTCTGTCTGTCTGTCTGTCTGTCTGTCTGTCTGTCTGTCTGTCTGTCTGTCTGTCTGTCTTTTCTTTTAATGTCATTGGTAATGCTGCTTAAGAATAGTAAATAGTATGCATTCCTACATTTGAATGTCATAAGGCTAGCTTGACATCTGTATTGCAAGATTTATTCTAATGCACTGGTAAATGAGGTCTTGTATGAACGACTGATTATCTGTTTTCAGTATCTGTCGTGTCTTTCTTACTTGGATAATTCTAAATCTCTGTTGCTGCTATAGCAAGGTCAAATGTTGTATTTTGTGATGTGATGAAACATCAGTGTCAATAAATGCTAAAAGCAAATGTTCTGATGAACAAGAAACCTAGAAGAAAAAAAAGGCAAAGTCACAAACATGTTGTGTAGCCATGAGGTATTTTTTAAATAGGTTACGGAGAGTTGTCTTTAGAGTACATCTGGAGATACAGTTCCTCTGAGGGTAGGTCGTTGATTGGAATGGACATCTTTTGATAAAGTAGCTTTTTACCTCTTTTTATCTTAATATTAATTCTAAAAGGACTTGAAGACAGCAATGATGCAACACTTTCTGTTGCAGGGATGTAAGTTTGTGCATGACACTAAACACATTCATGCAGACTGAAATTCATGAATATCTGTTTTGTCTCATATTGTAGAAGCCATGGAGACATCTGTGGCTGATGAAACAGTCAATGGTGATGGCGATGATGACAATGACGATGGCAAGGATGATGATGAGGATGCCCTGGAGGAGACAACATCTAAATTCCGCCGAAAGATCCAAGTGGAAGACCTTGTGGTGAAAATTTTGCAATCTAAAGGGGAGCTGCCAGTAAAGAGGCTGAAGAAGAAGGTATGAATCATCACTGACGCATTTTCCAGTGAGGTCTCTAGCTCGGAGGAGCAGTTGCCCCTACTGTTAAATTGTGAATGTTGCTTATCACCTTCTTCCCCACCCCCTTCCTCCTGTGGCATTCCCATACTGACGTAGCTGGCAGCTTAACCCGTCTAGTCTGGGTTGAGGGTAAGGATAGATCCACAGCCTCTGCCTACAGGATTGGTAAAAGTTGAATAACCAGGTGAATCCAGACTCGACTTGGTCTGAGCAATGTTTGTGATTATAGGCTTTAAATAGTCTACAAAGGTTGATAAGCTGCCGAGCCCCATTCATTCATTCATACATTCATTATTCATTCATTCATTTATTTTAAAAACCTGCGTGTGTCAGACCACTTTTCTGGAATGTCAGGGGGCTTTTCTGCATTAACAGGTTACATTAAAAATGATATATTAACAGAAGGAATAAAGGCAGCTCTTATAAACCCTATATGTCAAGAAAGCTCTAAGAATGAGCTACATATTTCTTGCAATAATTTTGATGGTAACAGAAACAGCAATGAGAAACCGATGGAAAAGTACAACACTCAGGAAATGAATGAAAATAATTTCTTACTATTCACTCCTCTCAGGGTACTTTGCCAACCAATAAAAGAAATAAAACAACAGATTTAGAGAAATCATTTCCCACCACAAAAATAACAAGAAAATCAACATAATTAGGCCACAATAGATTTAGCAAAGATTATAAGTAAATAGGTGCAAATGCCGCACATAACTCATACTGGTGGTACTCCACTCCAACACTACACAATTCTATTAAAAAACAAACACACACATCCAAACTCTATAGAATTGTGAAATATGATGAATAGAAATTATCATACACTTTTCCATGAAGGTGGAGATCCAAGGAATAAAAAGAAAATACAGTGAAAAATCAGCATGCATGCCCCTTTTTACTACTGAAAAAAGTATATCAGAAACATCTTGTTGCACATCTAATATACAGCACAAGAAAGCAAATCTCTACAATTAAAACGTTTCCAGTGCTGAATCATGTTTGTGGGAGTAATAACATCCTGTCCATGCAGCATTTTCCATGAGTGAACAAGCCAAAGGAAAATCTTAATAAAAACTGACCAAATTGAAAATCTACCTCAGTTCAGTATCTGTGTCAGTATTACCATAACTGATCTGATTCCCCTCACTCAGATTTAGTTCTATTCCTTTTCCCCCTCCTTCAAAGCTCTTGCCAGCCTCCCACGGTTCTTTGATGTCTATCGTGGTGCAGCTACAGCTTTAATTCACAGTACATTTCACAACCCAAATATCCTGTGCAACCCAGCCTGGAGTGGTTATTCTTCTCCCTTCCCTTTAGAACATTCGTGATAAATTTGTCATAGAAGTCAGAGTCAATCTCTGAATCCTCACACTTGATGTTTGGCTGGTGCTGCCAAAACTATCACCAAAGATCGTGTATACACTATCTTTGCTCTAACTGTCGGCAGCACCAACCAAAACTGCAAGACAAGCGATACTGCCAGCTGGGCTTGCATCCATCGTCTGCCATGCCGACATCAACATGTCCGGTGTGATCAAGACTGTATACATGGCTCTCTACCATTGACTGAACTATATTCTTGGACCAATCACAATAGGTTTCTCATGAGTAGAGGTTGTTAGATGTGCGAATGAATCTAATCGAAGAAGTGATGGAATGCTCTTGCTTTGTGGTGTAAGCATTGCACTTTTCCAGCTATTAACAAGAAAAACAACAACATGTATATTTAGCAGAAAACGTGTTATTTCAATCCTTCAAAATTCATTTTGTTGCTTGATTTCACCTATGCAGACCATACAAAGCTGTAAACGATTGTACTTCATTGTGGAGTGGAGGAGGCGTGGCGTCCATTTTGACCACTTCGTCTAGGTTGACAAATTCAGTAAAAATAACTCTTTTGTCCCACTAGACCTCTGTGGGATCATGCGTTTTTACTTCCAAATGGATAATCATTAATCTCTTGATATCAAATATTAAAAACAAATACAGAGTGGTAGATGGAATGAAATGAACCATTCAAGAATAGAACTGACCAGTTCGGTTCAAGCAATCACAGAACGGGAGTAGAACCGATCAGGTCGATTCCTGACACTTGCAGGGTTAAGCTTAGATCCTTCCAAGGTAGTTTCATCTCCAATGAAATGTTAACCTGTAAAAGAGTGCATGCACACACACATGCACACACACGCATATGTGCATACAGGCACATGTTCATGCTCACCCACGTACGCATGCACACACACACACACATACACACACACACACACACACATACGTATGTATTAAGTGTGGATAACGGATTGCTCTTTCCATAATGTTGCCTTTTTCTGTTATTGTTGTTTGTGCACTCTGTGTGTGTGTGTGTGTATTTGTGTATGTGTATCTGTGTGTGTGTATGTGAACAGCAAAACAAGTCTAGGATTGGCAGCAAAATTTAGGATCAGTTGGGTAACTGGAACCAAACTTTTTTTCTTGTAGCCTAATGCATATTTGATGGTTGGTGGAGTTGGTGGATGTTGTTGTTGTTACTGTTTCATTATTCCTTTGAATGCTGCAGGTGCTGCAGGAGTTTGATGCCCAGGGCGCCATGAGCAAGTCCAAGGAGGCGGTGTGGGCCAAGGTGGAGAAAAAGCTCAAGAAGAATCCACGCTTCAGGCTGCACAAGGACCGCGTCAAGCTCCTCCACTGACCCCCCCACCTCTACCACCCCCACCCCCCTCCCCCCTTCCTGACCTCCATCTCCCTCCCTACACTCTGACCACCACTCCCCCCAACAGCTCCCTCACCACCCTCTGACCCCCAGCCCAGCCCCCTCCCCACCCTCTAACCCCCAGGCCCCCCCTCCCCCCGACCCTCAACCCCCTCCCCAACCTCTGACCCCAAGCCCCCTCCCCACCCTCTGACCCCCAGCCCCCTCCCCACCCTCTGACCTCCAGCCCTTTCCCACTCCAACTCTCACACCTCATCCCTTCTCTTTGGACCAGCTTACATGAGGAATGGACTTGTCCCAAAAATGAGTCGGGTTTACGCTTAGGAAATTGGACCATCTCCAAGAATGATCCACACTGTCAGTGATAAATGGGAAAACCTGGATGTGTATGCTGTTCCTAAGCATGATTCATGGATAAATGGACTGTCTGCTGTGCAGAATGTTGGACAGACTATTGCAAAAACTGGTTGGGGAGTGGTCGCAAGAAGTCAAGATGGACCATCACTGGAACTGTTGAAGTGGTGCAGCGGTGACTCAGGCTTCCTGTTGAAGCAACGGTGTCTCGCATGAAACCCCTGGCTTTGCACTGTACAGTTGTGAGGACCATCGTTATAACATGAGCGGACCGGATTTACTTTGCTTGCTCTTATGACTCCCCCTGTGGGTTCGGGGTAAGAATTGACCCACCGCGTCTCCCTAAGCGATTCGTAAGAGGCGAATGACTAGGGAGGGACACTGTGACTTGAATTGCATTTACTCTAAAATGCTCCAGTAATTTTCGTGCTTAGTGGCCTTACATAGTCTTCAAAGGCTGATAGGCTGTAAAACACCATCCCTTCATCCATTGCTCATATGACATTGGAGGAAAAAAGCGTGTATTTTACCAGTGTAATCTTACTCTTGCTGCAGGCAGGATGTCCTGCTCTGCTTTGGGAATTTCCTCACACAGGGGTGATACAAAGTAGTCATTCTTACTGTCAGTTTCATTCCTTTGAGGATTTGGGCAAACAGCTTGGAAGGGGGCAACTAGGATCAGTTAATGACAATGCTCTAGTGATGTGCGACACTTTGCAGAATCACTTTATCATCTGCTTGTGACAAGCACACACTCAAGCCCTTTTCTAAATTTTCGTTTTTGTGAATCATGCCATGTGATTAAGTCATTGAAATTGTGCTAACCAATATGTACTATTTGGGGGGGGGTATTGGCAGGTTCAAAACTCGGTTTTTGCCTGGGGGGTGGGGGCGGGGTGAAAAACCAGTTTTAAGCTTTCAATGAATTGTGTAACTGACATATTTTTTCTGTGCTGGACAACAAAGGCTAATCTATCAACTGAGCAATTCCATATGTACCATGTTTACCAGATAGTGTGAAATGTAGCCTATTCGTACATTAGGACCTTGATAAATATTTTACTTCCCCATTGTCATAATTGGCCTGCGGCTGGAGCAGTTGTTATCCACGTGGAAGTTTGCTGGGAGATCCAAAGCCTAGTATCTGTGATGTCCTGCACCGGTTAGTTCTATGTTTATATGTCTGACCACACCACCAGACGGTAGGAACTAATATATCAACGTGGGCATGCTTTTTATTGGGCAGAAAACTGAGAGTGGATGGTACTGATATCTGGCCATGGGACATCAGTGTGGAAAACATTGTTGTACCTCTTGAAATAGAATCGTAAAAAATTGAGAAGTGGGCTTGCCTTTGGTGTTTGTCATTTACACTGTTTTCACCAGGGAACATTACTTACTCGATGGACATGATCTGTTCCTGCAACACTAAATGAAGTGATTAATGGACTATTTTAAGATATTGTTGTTATCTAGCAGTACAGAACCTTGAAACCATAGTTTGGCAATAAGTGATGAAACCTCAAGCACTGACACACTGCAAACCATTTCATGTGAAGAACCAACTCATGGGTCAGGCAATGCATGCAGGTTCTGATGCTCTTACGCAAACAAGAAACATGCACATAAACCTGGTGCTTGTTCAAGATTAGAGAAGTGACTACGTAATCCAAAAATCGTCATTCAGGATGACAGTGCACCAATTACATTTTGCCACTTTGCTAACACTTAGTCTGGGCTTCTTGAGCAGCTGGTTTGTGTGCACCTCTCCCACATGCCACTATGTGACGTCTATCTTGAACACACCCCTGAATACACACGTGAAATGGTGGTGTGTCAAATTTTAACTAATGTATCAGTACATAAAAGGCAAATGCCCTTGCCTGAACTTGGAAGGGCAGAGCCTGAAGCAATAAGGGCACACTACACTTGTGTCCAGAACTATAGACACATTTAGTACCTCTCTCTGTCCATAGGCCCAATTCCTACACACCCCACACTTGTCATTCATCTACCATTCCCCAAAACAAATAAGTCATGCAAGTCTCTGTATATAGATCACAGGTTGCTGTAGCTTGGACTGAACAGTTAAAACATTAGTCTTTTAGTTGACTTGGCATGACTTCAAGCGTTTTCCAGACAGTAATTTCTGTATTCAGGTCTCTTGAATGGCTTTCTGCAATATCCTGTGCGTGCCTACTACATTGGCCCCACAGAAACGTGAGCTAGGAGAACAGTGAAAACAGATGGATCAAGAAACTGATTATCTACCTATTGACCAAACCAACGCAGCATTAAGATAGGAAAGAAATGCTGGTGCATCAGCGTTAGTGCTGGAGCGCTGCTGAATTCACGATGGAGTTCATGTATATCAATCTGTATGGGCTCCACTCTGCTTTTTTTTCTCCTTGGGGCTTATTTTCCTTTTGCTGAGGACTCTTGCAAGGCAGTGGTGGGCTAAAGTCAGTCTGCCTTCTACACGTAACACTGGCTACCATGCAGCCAAAGCTTTTGAGCAGTCTAGTCACAAGCGGGTGCGCAAATACACACACGCAAACACACTCTCACACGGACGCGCACATTCGATGTAGATGTCAGTGGTGTAAAAGATGAGACCGCAGTCCGAACTCAAATGTTCTGAGCTTGTGGCAAAAACCGTAGACTACGGCTTTGCTCGAATGATTGGGCGTTGCACTGTACCATTTTCGCAGACGTCTTATCACCAATGGTGCTATTCATCCGTTCGACCTGCCCATTAGCACTTGGGTGATAAGGAGTTGTCCTCTTCTTGCTGATCTCCAGCAACTCACACAGATGGGTGAACAGCTGACTAGTGAAGTTGGTCCCTTGATCTGTACAGATCTTCAAGGGACAACCCAATCTGCTGAACAGATACTCCACTGTCGCCCTCGCCACTGTCTCCGCCAATTGATTTGGTAGAGGAGCAGCCTCCACCCATTTGGTGAAATGGTCAACCATTAACAGAATGTATCTATTGCCTGATGGTGTCACCGGCAACGGCCCCAGGATGTCCAGTTGGCACTTTTCCATCGGTGCACCTGCAGTAAAAGCCTGTAAAGGGGCTTTCCCGCGGTGTGTACACCGTTTATTTCTACTGCAAGGCACGCAGGTTTTAATGTGCACAGTTCACAGTAATTTATTTCGCCAAGTGACATCATTTAAAAAACGAGCACAAGGAAAACTAAGTGATGAAGGCTAAAAGAAACAAAACAAAAAGCCTAACACACGCATCCCTTACACACCCTAACACGTCGTTTATGCAAAAAACATATGTACATTTCCCCATGCACTTCACTCACGCCACACACGCAGCTGCACACAGACAAGAGATAAGACTGCACCTGAAACCAAAAGGGTTAACTGGTAAATGGGGCAACATACAATGAACAGTTAAAGTTACTATTTCAGAACTGTTGACAAAAGAGGTACAAACTAAGAATAACACCCCCCCCCCCCCCCTTTTTTTAAGTGACTGACGAATACATAAAGACAATAAATAATACATATGGACAGAAGAGACACGGCCACTTAGACGTACCCCCATCCCACCCCCGTCACCACACAAAAGAATACAATAGAACAATACAAAAACAACCCTGCACAAATGAAAGCTACAAGAAGACCAAACCACCCCACCCCCACAACACTCAGTAGCAGTCCAAATATCCCAGAGGAAGGGCAAAAGATAAAGTGTCATTGTCACAGATGTGGAGAAGTGTGTGCGCACCGCCCACAGGATCAGCGGCGGCAAAGCTGCCTGGGGGGGTTCTGGACAGCGTTGAGCTCGGTCACCGCTGATGACATAGCAGGCCAATAGAACGTTTTCCTCAGCCTACTTAGCAGCGATACCAGAGACTACCATCCCTTTTAACAATGAGCCTTGTTTGTCCACACTCGCTTCAAAGTCGGAGATTGAGCTGCTAGCTCCACGGTAGGCCTCTTATTGGTTTGAAACCAGCGAGCAATCAGATCCAAATCAGAATCTTTTCCTGCTCGTTAGTCCTGTCCTGGATGTTGAGTTGATGCATCCAATTAGCTTCCGCTCCCGACACGTTCCTGACACTAGGAACTACTGGAGCGACCAAAGCCAAAGGTAGCACGTCATCTACATCCTCTTCAAACCGTTCCCATTGATCCTGTGCCCGTTGACAATAGGCACAACCACCGCATGGGAGGGAAGAAAGGTCTGCCCCAGCCACATAGCAATTGCACTCACCTATAATCTGTAACCTATAGAGTACGCTGCCTCTCAACCCCGGACTGACCAAACCTGGCGCACACCCCCATAGTCTCACGAGACTGACGGATGCCAACAACAACAACAATCTTTGCATGGGGTCAGTCGCTGCTATAAAACTAGAAGCTGTCGGGTAGAGTCAGATTGATTACCCGAACTGAATGCTAACGCCGTTGAAATTCGAAGAAAGCTCACGAACACTTTCTACGGTAAGTGTCCGTACGTGCTCTCAAGAATGAGAGTGCGTGAGCTTGCTGGCTTGTGTGGTGAGCGTGTGGGCAAAGACCCTATGTATACAGTTATGTTCCCTCGCAAAGTGAGCTGCAGTCGATTGGCACTTAGCACGCATGCACCTGAGTATAATGTAGGCTGAACAGTGTGTGCCGTCTCATGTAGGCTGAACAGTGTGTGCCGTCTCCAACGCTCGCACATTCAGGTTAGTGGGTGGCCAAAAACGTCTTTGGAGCGGCCTTCACCCTCATCGTATCTTCAACGGAAGATAACTCTTCACAAACTACTTCTCTTATCGCAAGGCTGCTCCAGAACCTTCGACTACCGTTCGAGAGCTAGAAAGTTGCATGTCATCGTGACTCTTGCCAAACAGGTGCGCGTATAAATAAGGAAATCGGCGAAATTTGCTGCACAGTGACTTTGAATCTGAGACTTGCATATTATTTCAAGGCAGTCAGGTGCAACATCGATTTCACTTACTTTACCCATACGGATTGTCTACCCTGCAGCTTGTTGACAACATGATACATCGTCACGATCGTGCTCATTTCGTCGATCTGTAATTCGCTGTGACTTGTTTAGTTCGACCGCTTAAAGTAAGTTTTTTTAAATTTGGTTGGTTGATGTGCAAGTATTACTCATTACATTTCCAATTCAAATGCGTCCAATCGAAAATTGAATGTGCTTTATTTTGGAACAACATACGGGTAGAGAGCCAAACAGTATTATACTATTACAGAATAGAATTCTTCGGCTTGCTTAGGCGTCCAGGGCCTATCGCCGATTCTGGTGGTTCTCTGGCTGTATTTTTATTGTTCTTATGGATACTAGCTGGTCTTTCACCAGGCCTAGTCTATAACACTTGTGAGATAAAGAAAAAGAGAGAAAAAAGGCCTAATTGCTGTGCATCATCTGCGCCAGTGGTTCCTCCAGCTTGAACATATATCCGTGTAGATGCTTGTCCACTCTGTTCTTGAACGAGTTCAGGCTCGGTGCCTCAACTACGCTATTCGGGAGGCTGTTCCACATGTTTATAACTCGCTGGGTGAAGAAATGCTGTCGTAAAGCCGTATTGCATCGGTTTTTCTTGAGCTTGTAGGCGTGACCTCTTGTGACACTATTGTCATCACAGGAAAACAGATTCTCTCCAATCTGGTACATGCCGTGAGTATACAGTACACAGTACACAGTACACAGTAATTTATTGCGCCAAGTGACATCATTTAAAAAACGGGCACGAGGAAAACTAAGTGATGAAGGCTAAAAGAAACAAAACAAAAAGCCAAACACACGCATCGCTTACACACCCTAACACGCCGTTAATGAAAAAAACATGGACATTTCCCGATGTACCTCACTCACGACACACACGCAGCTGCACACAGACAAGAGATAAGACTACACCTGAAACCAAAAGGGTTAACTGGTAAATGGGGCAATATACAATGAACAGTTAAGTTACTATTTAAGAACTGTTGACAAAAGAGGAACAAACTAAGATGATACACCCACCCACCCACCCCCCTTTTAAGTGGCAATAAATAATACATATGAACAGAGACAAGACCACTAAGACGTACCCCCCCACCCCCCCACCCCCATCCCACCCCCGTCACCCCACAAAAGAATACAGTAGAACAATACAAAAAACAGTGAAAGCTACAAGAAGACCAACCCTTCCCCACCCCCACCTCCTCCCCCACCCCTCCCCCCACCCCCAACCGCACTCAGTAGCAGTCCATATACTTGTACACTTCTATTAGGTCACCTCTAGTTCTTCTGTAGTACAGACTAGGGAGCCTCATCTTGACAAGTCGTTGTTCATATATGTGAGATCCTTCAATCCCGGAATTATTTTTGTGGCCCTCCTCTGTACTCTCTCAACGAGTTTTTTTGTCTCTTTCCAGATAGGGTGCCCATACTACATTTCCAAACTCTAGGTGCGGTCGTACTAGTGCTATGAACAGTAGCCTCATGGATTCACAGTCCAAGTGTTCGTATGATCGCCGGATGAGACCCAATAGTCTATTTGCTTTGTTAACCTGCGTTTCAATGTGTTGGGAGAACTTCATCTCACTATCTATCTGCACTCCCAGGTCCCTCTCCACTCTAGTCTCTTCAAGCGTCACCCTTTCTTGACTGCCATGTTTTCTCATTTCATATTTTCTTTTAGAATTGTTTTTACCTAGGTGTAGCACCTTACATTTGTCCGCATTGAAGCGCATTTGCACACGTTCTTTGCTATTACAAAAGTTGGGACCATACACTGAACTTTCGTCAAATCTTTGCTGGAGTCAAGAAAATACAGCAACAGGGGTCTGAAGAAGTAGCTGTGTCTAACTGAAAAAATGTGATGCTCTGCACAACAGAAACAGAATTACTTTGCTCAAGAAAGAAAAATCTAGCTTCGTGATCAACATTTTAGTGGCACATATCACAGGACGTCTGATTCGAAACTTTGCCATTCTTTAGTAAATAACTAGCATTCTGCCCCAGGAATCCCCAAGTTTCCGTGGTGATCATATGCATCAACACCACTTGTGTGACGCCTGAGCAGTGAGCAACTTGGCATGAGGGACAAGGAATTTAAAACTTGGCTGGTTAATTGTGCATTATGATCTTGAAACTAGCTTTAGCAGTCTTGACTTGCTGCCCGACCAATGGCAGCACATTTTGTAATCTTGATCAAAACCTCAGATTTTGTCCACTTAAGCAGGAAAGTGTGGCCCGGACATAAAAATAATTATAAAAATATATCTTCATGATCTGATCACACACACACACACACACACACACACACACACACACACACACACACACACCCTCACTCATCACTGATGCCACTGCTGGTAATCTTGACAATTTAAATGGACAAATGACACCAGAGGCTGTAACCTTGAAGTTACAATTTCCACTGAAATTATTTGTCTTTGTGGATGGAATGGGGTTGTGAACTGTACGCGATTAATTTCACTAATACTATTATAGATATTTACAGTCAACTCAACCACTGGACTTCCCATGCTTATATAATTACATAACTATTAAGTGTATGTGATGACCTGTGCTTTGGCCACACGACCATTTGACTGGCAGATATTTTTAGATGAAAATCATGACAGGGACACTAAGCAAAAATGCCAGATATTTATTTAAGTTTACAACATGTTTATTCTTATACTTCACTCTGGCATATACACATTATGTCATTTCTTTCTTTCTTGAGAGATGCAAAGGCAAGAATTTTTTATTAGGGTACAGAATGGAAAAACAATACATACATCAAGTTCTACCCCATGACTGTTCTAACAAAAGATGATTTTTAATCTGCTTACAGACAAAATGCAATAATTTGGGGGTTTATTTTTTTTTAAATTGTTCACTCATCTCACTCTTGCAGGCTGTATTGTGAATTGACACAGTTTTGCAAAGTGCAAGATGGCAGACATTGCACAGTCAGGAGTGTTTGATTCTGTGAAGGAGTACTATGGCAAAGTGCTGAAGACCAAGGAGGATCTCCAGACAGGAGCATGCCAGACACCAACCACCAGCATGACCAAGCCTGTTAAGCAGGCCTTGGCTGACGTCCATGATGAAGTGGCCATCAAGTAAGCACTTGCCAGTGTGTGTGTTATCTCTTTGTGGCCATGAAGTAAGCACTTGCCAGTGTGTGTGTTATCCCTTTGTGGCCATGAAGTAAGCACTTGCCAGTGTGTGTGTTATCCCTTTGTGGCCATGAAGTAAACACTTGCCAGTGTGTGTGTTATCCCTTTGTGGCCATGAAGTAAGCACTTGCCAGTGTGTGTGTTATCTCTTTGTGGCCATGAAGTAAGCACTTGCCAGTGTGTGTGTTATCCCTTTGTGGCCATGAAGTAAGCACTTGCCAGTGTGTGTGTGTTATCCCTTTGTGGCCATGAAGTAAGCACTTGCCAGTGTGTGTGTTATCCCTTTGTGGCCATGAAGTAAGCACTTGCCAGTGTGTGTGTTATCCCTTTGTGGCCATGAAGTAAACACTTGCCAGTGTGTGTGTTATCTCTTTGTGGCCATGAGGTAAGCACTTGCCAGTGTGTGTGTTATCTCTTTGTGGCCATGAAGTAAGCACTTGCCAGTGTGTGTGTTATCCCTTTGTGGCCATGAAGTAAGCACTTGCCAGTGTGTCACGTACAGAAATCCATGGTATTTAATTTGGATGAAATTCTGTACGTGAATACTTGTGTAATCTGTGTTATTCTGCATTTTTGTTATGTATTTGGATTTTTGCGCCTTTCGGCAAGGAATTCTAAAGGTTTGGGACAACGTCATGTTTTGGAGAGGGAATGACGTCAACGCAGGTTGCTTGAGAAAAAAAAAAAACGTCACCACTGATCGAGTAGAGGAGAGAGAGATGGGAAAGGTTCGAGGAAGCCGAGGACGTTGGACCAGAGGCCAAGAAAGATGAAGAAGAAGAAGAAGATGATGATTGACTAAGAAGAAGAGGAGAAGACGATTGATGAAGAGGAAGCAGAGGAAGAGGACGAAGAAGGATAGCAGCACCGTCAGACTACCATATCGACGCCTGTATCCGAGAAGAAGAAGACGATTGAAGAAGACGGTTGAATAAGAAGATTGCAGAAGAGGACGGGGAGGGATAGCAGCACCGTCAGACTACCATATCGACGCCTGTATCCGAGAAGAAGAAGACGATTGAAGAAGACGGTTGAATAAGAAGATTGCAGAAGAGGACGGGGAGGGATAGCAGCACCGTCAGACTACCATATCGACGCCTGTATCCGTGAAGAAGAAGAAGATTCAAGAAGATTCAAGAAGAAGAGGAATACGATTGAAGAGGAAGCAGAAGAAGAAGAAGAAGACGATTAAAGAAGAAGAGAAGAAGAAGAGGGAGAAGAGGAGAAGGACGTTGGCAGCACCGCCAGGTCATCGGAGAACGACGACTGCATCGGGAGGAAGGGAAGCAGAAAGACTGACGACGGAGTGGATTGGCAAGATGGACAATGGAACTTTGAGTGTTGACACGAGCAAGGATACAGCTGAAGATCCTCTGCAGGATCTCACCACCAAGGTGAAGACGTTTCATTTTAATTTTATTGTACTGTTCTGAACTTGGAGTACACCGGAGGGAGAGAGAGAGAGAGAGAGACGCTATCCTCTGTGGGTTTTTGTGTGTGTTGTTCGTCTTGTCCGGCCGTGTCTGTTTTGGTAATGCGATTGAAATCGCCAGAGAATTGTCGGTGTTGGCAGGGCGATTGAAGTCGCCAGATATTTTGTCTGTTTTGGTAGTGCGATTGAAATCGCCAGAGATTTGTCTGTTTTGGTAGTGCGATTGAAATCGCCAGAGATTTGTCTGTTTGGTAGTGCGATTGAAATCGCCAGAGATTAATTGAACTACAAAGATTCATGTTTTGTATAATTAAATAATTATATTGTTAACAACTGTTTATTTTTCTTTGGCTGAATCTGAGAGAGAAATATAACGGTTGTAACATCAAGCAACCCCAAGACTGGTTGTGACATCTGGTGACCCCAAAGACTAGGCTCTAACATATTGGTGACACCGATTTTCTCCAGCGTTCAAAAGCTGTGACATCTGGTGACCCCGACTATTTCATGCTTACTTTTGATGTCGGAGTTTTGAGGTTGCGAAATGTTTGGTCAAGTTTTGCCTCGAAGGCTGAGGAATTGTTCAATGTGAGTTCGTGTTGTTGTGACAGTTGTGTATTTGAATGTCCGCCATCCCGTCCTGATCATTATCTCTAGGTTTGTCCTTGTTGATAATCTCTACCATGTCGGAGGAAGATAGCAGGGAGGGTTCTAGGATGAAGACTGAGGAGATGGATGAGGCGCAGCTGTTCGAGTTTTACTCACAGATAGCAGAGAAAATTAAGATGCGGGGCGATAGATTAGCAGACTTTGTTTCTGGTCATGTTGAGAAAGAGTTGCTGCGTCGAGAACAAACAAAAGAGAGACAATCAAGATTGGAGATGGAAGGGAAGCAAAGGGAAAAAAGAATTGCTTTAGAGGAAAAGAAATTGGAGCATGCAAAATGGGAACTGCAAGAAAAGTTAAAAGCAAACCCAAACTATCAGGAGTCATTCAACTTGAGAGGGTTTTCCCAAAATCGGGGTTTTCATAGAGGTCATGGTGGGGGCAGGGGATTTCCCACGGGTCGTGCTTATTCAAAACAACAATGTTACACGGGTCAGCAAGGGAGGCAGGAAAACTCAAGACAGCCACAAAAATCAAATCAAAATGTTCCTGACAAGAAACATTACGTCCCTTTCTCAGGTGAATGTCATAACTGCAAACAGAAAGGACACAGGGCGAAGGATTGCTGGTCCAGAAAGAGCACTGGGTGGTCACCTCAAGGTCAGTTGAGAGGTCAGTCAAACTCGGGTCAGTTTGGATCTTCAGCGCTGAGTCTTTTGTCAGCTTCAGGATCTATCTTACCAGTTGTTCAGGGTTCAGTCAACGGCAAACCAGCGAAGATTCTTCGTGATACTGGTGCTACTTGTGCTGGAGTTAAGAGGGCACTGGTGCAACCAGATCAGTTCACAGGTCAAGAACAACGGGTTACTCTGTTTGAAGGTGCAGAGGATGTTTTTCCGTTGGCTTCTGTTTGGGTTGACTCCCCGTTCTACACAGGGCAGCTTTTGTGCGTGGTCATTGATAACCCATTTGCTGACATTATTCTGGGAAATGTCGATGGTGTTATTCCTTCTGTACCACAGATGATGGACATGGTGCAGAAAGCTGGAAGTTTGAGGAGGCAGAGGGGTGAGACTGCAAATGTCTTGACACGGGCTCAGACGAAACGGGGTATGCCGGACACAGGGCGATTTATTCGTCGGGGGCCGAGGCTGAGACCGCAGGGACCACGGATACCCATCGCTGATGCCATGGGAATGGGACGGTTCCCTGATGGTCAGACGGTACCAGCGGCTGCTCGGCAACAGAGACGCATGGAGGCCGAGGATCGCCGACAGCGGGAGACTGAGGCGAGGGACATCACGGCACGCCACGCCATTGAGTACGAGGAGAAGTCGATGCTGATTGAAAAGAACCTGGGCCTGCAGGCTGACCTGAGCAAGGCCGGCGTGGACTACGAGAGGCTGAGGCGTGAGGCTGCCGCCCGCCAGGAACAGGACCATGCCAACATCCTGAACCTTCAGTCCCAGCTCAAGGACTTCCGCCAGCAGTTCGAGGAGACCACAGAGGCCCACAAGAGGGAGGTCAAGAACCTGAATGCCAACATCCGGGACGTGGCACGCCAGCAAGATGCAGTCCTGCGGGAGCTGGCAGAGCTAAAGACACAGCTGAAGCTGGTAGAGGAGACCCGTGATGTCATCCGCCGTGACCTCATCGAGGTCAACCGCCTGGTCACAGACGACAAGCAGAGGATGGATGTGCTGGAGGAGCAGAAGGCTGGCGTGGTGAAAGAGGCTGGGGAGCTGCGTGCCAACCTGCGTGAGGTGGAGAAGGCGCGCTTGGACGCACGTCGTGAGCTGCGGGAGCTGAGGCACCAGGTGAAGATGCTGGAGAAGCTGACCAAGGAGAGGCAGCAGATGGAATACAAGCTGGCAGCTGCTGAGGCCCGCATCCAGGAGCAGAGTGGGTCCCACAAGCAGCAAACGGCACGCCTGGAGTCTGACCTGGCAGCCAGACAGGCCGCGCTGGATGCTGCTCAACGGGAGGCCAAGCAGAGCAGCGAGATGGACCAGGAGATGGCTGACTATGAGGGGACTGTGATGACGCTCAACAATCAGGTAGCTACAAAGGAGACGGATATCCAGAGGCTGGAGGAACGCAACAAAGCCCTGCAGGAGCAAGCAGACGGCGTTGAGGAGCAGGCAACAGTGAAAACAGAGATGGAGACGTTGCAGCAGGGTGCCAGGGAGAAGAAGCTAAAGAGCCTGGAGACTGCCAGACAGGAGGCCGAGGATGCCGGGAGCGAGCGGCAGGCAGAGAAACGGAAGCTGGAGAAGCGTGTTGCACAGCTGGAGGTGGGAGGCGTGTCCCCGGCTGCCTTTGCATCCAGCAACTCCGTCCCTGTCAAGGCCAAGGAGGCCAAGGCAGGCGGTGATGATGATGACGACATCGACGTGTTCAGGGACGAGGCTGACGAGGAGGAGTCTCGTGGCGCTAGGGACGCTACATCAATGAAGCGCTTGGAAAGTCTTGAGAAAGAGTACAGGAGCCTGAAGAAGACTCAGGATGACCAGAAGAAGACGGTGGTAGAAGCACTTCTTTGTGCTGACTCTGATGCTGTGCCAACCGGACAAATAACTTTTGCAGAGAGAAACGCGGAGACGCAGAGAGAGAGAGAGAGAGAGAAAGGAAAAAAAAAAAAAAAAAAAAGACAAATTGGCATTTGTTTTTTTTCCCCGGGTAAGGGAGGTGTCACGTACAGAAATCCATGGTATTTAATTTGGATGAAATTCTGTACGTGAATACTTGTGTAATCTGTGTTATTCTGCATTTTTGTTATGTACTTGGATTTTTGCGCCTTTCGGCAAGGAATTCTAAAGGTTTGGGACAACGTCATGTTTTGGAGAGGGAATGACGTCAACGCAGGTTGCTTTAGAAAAAAAAAACGTCACCACTGATCGAGTAGAGGAGAGAGAGATGGGAAAGGTTCGAGGAAGCCGAGGACGTTGGACCAGAGGCCAAGAAAGATGAAGAAGAAGAAGAAGATGATTGACTAAGAAGAAGAGGAGAAGACGATTGATGAAGAGGAAGCAGAGGAAGAGGACGAAGAAGGATAGCAGCACCGTCAGACTACCATATCGACGCCTGTAT